>CAJQUW010004768.1:0-5000 GCA_907163375.1 Prostheceraeus crozeri | reverse complement strand
CGTTTTGAGACTTCACAGCATTTGATATTGCACTAGCTGTACTACCTATAGCAGCTGCTCCTTTTGCAGCAGATGTAATCAAATCTTTATTATTTTTAATTAAGTTAACGATACTTCCAATACCAGAAAAGATGCCAGCCGCTTCTTTTTGGAACGTCTTTTCTAGGAACTTTTGTGTTCCGACAGTTTCTACACTATCATAATGGTACACAGGTTTCTGAGATGGTTCATGAGCAATTTTATTATTTGATGCAAAATGTTTAAGATTGTGTTTATAAATTATAGGCATTTTTTAGGATTAAATTTGACTTTTGAGAAAAAATATTTACGATCGGCTAAAGCCTCTGAACAAAGTTCTATTGGTTAGAAACCTGAGGACCTTTGGTCCGATCGGCTAAAGCCTCGAGGAGCTTCGCTCCGATAGGTTAGAAACCCAAGACTTCGTCGATTAAGATTTACGTTTGTGAATGGACAACAACTTCGAGATAACTTTATTAATTGACTGTTGCACTTTATCTATTGCGTCAAGCAGCGTGTGATGTACTTTAATTTCTTTTCTATTAACTTGCATTTTCTGCTGATTAATCTTCAACGCCGTTTTAAGAGCATTTAACTTAATTTTAAGAACATCTAATTGTCTTTTAACAGCATCTAACTGTTCTTTATTTTCTTTAGAGTTTTCTTGTAAATTTTTCTTTAATTCATTTTCTAAATTGATTTTAAGAGTTTTCATTTTATCAACTTTTTCATTAAGTGAGTTTACTTCATTTATTATTCTATTCATCTTTTTCATTTGTTGAGTAATTTTAGAACTTAATTCATCAACACTTTTTTGGAATGTAGTTTGTAACTGCTTTAAATTTTTTTTAATTCTTTCAGGAAGTTTTTCTATTTCATCTTCTAATTGTTCTTTTAACATTTTTATCTGATGTTTATTTTTAATGACTGCAGATTTTAAATTTATAGAAAGTAATATTAAAATTTTTGATTGTTCAGAAATCTTTTTAAAAAGTTTTGCTATATCTGCTTCTAGCTCTCTATCCTTTTTATCAAGTTTTAATAATTTTTCGTTTAATGATTTGTCATTAAGTTTAAGCAACTTCAATTCATTCATCAGTGGAACCAAAACATCGTTTATATATTTTTCTTTTAAGTCATTGATTTGTGTATCAACATATTGTTTATTTGTTAACTCTGTATTTTGTTGTGGAAGAATAGAAAGATGCAATGGACCAGATAAAACGTCTCCAGTTTTCATAATATAATTTTCTATCTTATTTCTTAATTACGATTATTACGGGAATATATGCACCTCCACCAACATTTGGTAAACATCATTTTTTAACAATAAAAAAAATAAAATTTTTTCTAATAAATAAAAAAAATAAAATTTTTTTCTATTAATAATAATAAAATTTTTGTCTAATAAAGAATAAAACATAAAATTTTTTCTAAATGAAAAATAAAATTTTTTCTGATTAAAAAAATAAAATTTTTTCTAAATAAAAATAAAAATTAAAATTGTTTTTCTAATAAAAAATATAAAAAATGAAAATCCAAATTTGAAATAAAAATTATATTTCGCCCCGCATTCATCCTGTTACTTCCTTTTCGACGAGACTCAACGGGATTTGAAAATAAAATGGTTTTGATAATATAATATAATAATCCTTTGTATAGTATGTTAATTTTTATTTCAATTACAAGCCGCGAATTATTTAGAGAACAGACTAAAGGTTTTACCTTCTATAGTAAACTAAATTATTTGTTTATTTCGGGGATCCATTTATTAAATTTATGGAGATTGTAAAAAGTTAAAAAATTTAATGATGTAGCTTATGTTGAATTACAATAAAGAGAAATATGGTAGTATAATAGGTCATATAATTGTTTATGAATTTTAATTAAGAGCAGTGTTCCAATTAGCTAATACTGATTGGTAGAAACTGAAATTTATCAATTATATCAATTATTAAAAGTATAGTTAAAAAAATTTAAAATTCTTTTTCTCAAATGAAAAAAAATAAGTATTATTTGTTGATGAGCAAAATTCAATACAATATTCATATTGGAAAGTATAAAAACTAATGTAGAAATTATTATGTCAAGTTTATTATAGAGACACAATTTATTAAAACCTAAGAACTTTAGAAATGCCCCAAAGATATGGATGATGATACGTTATAGGATTATATTCAATACTTAAATATTATTTTAATTAACATCGTGATATAAAGCTTCAACAGAGAAAATTGATATGTGGACTACACTTATACTAGTATAACCTATGACATATCTTATTCATAATAATCGATACCGGAAAGGATTCTAGGGGCTTTGCCCGTCTTAAAGAATCTTATGATAATGATTAGATGATGATTCAGAAACATCTGAAAAATGGGTGTAAATGGTAAAAAAGATGTATAAAATATATTAGTAATTATAAAAATTTTATCTTTAATTTATTTTCTTACATTGTAAATAATATTGATGGCATGGTTTGAAGATTTATGTTAGAAACTATGTGTCGGGTCTGACAAAATTTAATTTAGGATTTACATCTATATCATATTTAAAATTTTATCATGCTCTTTAACTAAAATAATATGGTGATTCAAATTATGGTTGGTGTTAAATTTGTGCTTTTATTAAATTTGCAAAAAAGATGATCAAAGACCGCAATATTTTTCTCTATTATATTATTATTCAGATTAAGAAATGTCAATTTAGGAAGTAGATATTCCTATCAGGGAATGGTATCCTATCAGGGAATGGCTTTTTTTCCCCCCTTATTCCAAAAAGTGTTATTTATGATGGTGAGAGGAAATCAATTTTATGATGATGATGAAGAATCAATTGATGATGTGTGAAGAATCAATAGTTAGTGAAATTAAATCTTAAATTATCTTTTGATATAACTTTATTTGATAAAACTTATTATGTTAAAACTTAATGTGTAAAACTGTAATGTGAATATAAAAGTTCTCGGTATAAAAATAACAAAAGAAGTGATAAATATATAATAATATAAATAACACTCAAGTCTCCTTGATATTAGAATGTTTATAGATCTAATTTAAAACAAAAATTTTTTAGCTTAAATTTGTCTCTAAAAAAATAAAAAATGGAAGAATACCAAGTTTTATTGTGTCTTATGTATAAGAAAAAGTTTGCAGAAACGCAAAAAGAAGTTATCATCTCATTTATATAGTAAATATGCATTTACAAATGTGACCGAGTTGATGAAGGAAATATATTAAAACTTAATTAGTTATAAAAACTATCTAGAAACATTGCCTACTGATATAAAAGTTAAATAAAATGTTTGATGTTTATTCACATTTCGGGAATATTAAAAAAGTTTTTTATAGTGATAGATGAGGACTCATTACAAACGAAGGGATTCCTAGGGTTCGCCGTACCAGAGGAAAAGATGTTTATTAGCACAATACTGATTGATTTTGATGAAAGATGAACAAAACGGATGAGTTGCTTCTTAGCAAAATATAATTATGTATTTATTTTAATCAGTCTTTTGAATTTAATGAAACCGAATAAAACTGTTTTGATATTCTAACACCAACTTTTATCTTTATATTAAAGACATCTTTTCAAATGTTATATGAAATGTAGATAGATACTTTTATACAAAAAATGGAGCTGAAGGGAAACTTCCTGAAGAAATAATACACGGAACATGTTTACAAATTCACAAGAATATTCATTATGTAAATGATATACAATCCAATATTTGAAAGCTCAATGATTCTTAATTAGAAATTGTATAGATGATGCCCAGTACGTGAATCTGGTTGGAGATTTGTTAAAATACTATCTAAAGAAAATGTAATTGATAAATATAAAAATAATACTTGGTGGTAGTTATGTTCCTTTACCTTTCAGTTAACCTCAAAAATTAATCTCAACATTAAATTGAAGATGATTATGTTTCTCTGTTGAGTATTTAGCACATTTACATCCTGCAGAATATCATAAAGAAGATCTAAGTCATTATAATAAAGAAGAATACATAAATGAATTTGATCTTTCTGATGCTTAGGAGAATTTCCATATGATTATTGTATAATAGGTTAAAAATTGTTTCATAAAAAGATCAGAGTTCAATAAATTTAATAGATGTTATACTGTTGTTTGAATTAAATGTGAATTATGTTTCTATTATTTAATCGGTTAAAATAACTCCACTGTACTCAGATCATAAAAAAATTTTATTGCAAATACTAAAATTTATGTCAATCAGAAATAGATATATATTGATAGTGGAAATTACATGCATATAATATTTTATTACAAAGGAAAAAATAATATGTTACTGAAAAATTTGAACTTGTTAAAACACTATCACCAATAATGATTAATCATAATAATTATAAAGGACGTGCTGATGATTATAATTACAAATATTCATCTTTATCTTCAGAATATCAACAAAAATTAGAAAATTTAAATAAAAGTTTACAAAAATGTAAAATAGATTATCAACAACAAATAAAAATGTTGCTACAAGAATATCACCATAAATATCAAAATGAGATAGAAACA
The DNA here is from genome assembly GCA_907163375.1 of Prostheceraeus crozeri. Lineage (NCBI taxonomy): Eukaryota > Metazoa > Platyhelminthes > Polycladida > Euryleptidae > Prostheceraeus > Prostheceraeus crozeri. The sequence continues at coordinate 437 of CAJQUW010004768.1, read as the reverse complement.
ATTCAAAAATTAAATGAAGAAAATAATAAAGAATCGGCTAAAGCCAGAGGAGCTTCGCTCCGATTAAATAATGAAGAAAATAAAGAATCGGCTAAAGCCAGAGGAGCTTCGCTCCGATTAAATGAATGTTTAAAAAAATGTCTACAACAATATAAAGAACAATATGATAAAGAATATATTTATCAGCTACAAATATTAAATCAAAATTATCATCAGAATACATTTAATATTACAAAAGAAATTGATGAAACACATGAAATATATCAAGATAAATTTGAAAAACTAGAACAGTCAAAACAACCAGCACAAGCGAATATATTATATTATCAGGGACATTTTATATTGTGTAAAGATGTTTCTATATTTACAAAAACTTCAGATAATAAAAATTTTCCTTGTCTTCAATGTATGACAAGTTTTAGAACTTTAGAAGAAAT
>CAJQUW010004767.1:0-106444 GCA_907163375.1 Prostheceraeus crozeri | reverse complement strand
TTTTGTTTGAACTCAGCATGTGTTTTAAGTATAGGAATATAACGGTTGGGGATATTAAATTAATTAGATTAGTTTTCGAAATGATTTAAGTAAATTTTAACCAATAGGAAGTGTCCACCACCTGTAGTTGTGGACCAATAAGAATATTGTAATTAAGATTTGAAATGAAATTTGAATTTTGGATTTAGGAGTAAGCTCCGTGCAGTAGTTTCACTTGTGTGAGAGACTTAAGGTTGTGTTCGTGCAAGCAAAATCTATTGGTGAGTTATGAACTATTTCCTATGAAGGATAAGTAAATGAGTACGTAAGTCTGTAGAATTATAGTTGATTATGCTCTCCTTCTCACGAATGGATAAAATATAATAGGATAATAAATATACATGATATAGAGATCATAAAATAAATTCCGTCGGACTTGATTGTAGTTGCACCTATAGACTTTTCTAAGTTTTGGGTGTAATTAATCATTGGAATTATTGGTGAATCATGATTTGATAGTTGGATTCTGTCTTGGGCGGACATTTCTATAAGTTGTTTGAATTAGTTGTGAATTGATATTCCTTAGTCTTGCACCTATAGACTCTCCTGAGTATGGGTGTAATTAGTCATTGGAATTGATAGTTGGATTCTGACCCGGTGGACCCTTTCCATAAGTTATTGAATTAGTTGTGAATTGATATTCCTTAGTTTATTACCTATAGACTCTTCTGAGTTTTGGTGTAACTAGTCATTGGAATTAATAGTTGGATTCTGTCTGGCGGACATTTCCATAAGTTGTTGAATTAGTTGTTAATTGATATTCCTTAGTTTGCACCTATAGGACTCTTCTGAGTTTGGGTGTAATTAGTCATTGGAATTGATAGTTGGATTCTGACCGGTGGACATTTCCATAAGTTATTGAATTAGTTGTGAATTGATATTCTTAGTTTGCACCTATAGACTTTTCTAAGTTTGGGTGTAACTAGTCATTGGAATTGATAGTTAGATTCTGACTGGCGGACATTTCTATAAGTTATTGAATTAGTGGTGAATTGATATTCCTTAGTTGCACCTATAGACTTTCCTAAGTTTGGGTGTAACTAGTCCTTGAGATTGCTAGTTGCATTCGCATTGGTGGATATTCCTAGTATCGGCTTGGAGGTGGAAATCGATACACCGTGGGTTACATCTATAAGCTTCATTCACTAAGTTTGGGCGTAACTCAAATATTGGGGATTGGTGCCATTCTCTAGCGGTATCTTCAGGGCCACGCTACAATACGCAGGACCTTCCAGTATCGGTAAGTAATAACCTAAATAACAATCGTTCATTAACGCGTTTGTTTCATTTGGTGGCAGCGGAAACGAACCATTATGGAACAGCGAGCCGTAAACGACAATTATTTTGTAAACGATACTATTACACACGTATCTGAGAGTAATTTCTTGAATTGGGTTGAAAAATCTATACTAGATGTTGACGATCCGTTTATTAATGAACAGAAAATGCAACCACTGCTAAGTCCTCATACCAGCTGGTTGAAACCTGAAGAATTGCGCAATTCTACGGATCTAAAACATAGCATAAGTCAAATTGAAGATAAACTCAACCAAGTCATGCACGACAAAAGATCTCACGAGAAAATTCCTGATGAGATTCATTGCTTACAAAAATATGACGGATCTGGTGATATTGAACGCTGGATCAAATCATTCAATGTTCTCACAGATGGTCTCTCTGAGAACAAAAAGTTACGTTTGTTATTAGTTAAGACATCCGGACGCCCAAATGAAATTGTCGTAGACAGAGCTGGAACTTACACATTTCAAGAAGTTGTACGCGATTTGAAATGTCGGTTCTCAACATTCCGCTCTTCAGTCGAGGCGGAGACATCATATGATAGTAGGCGAAGGAAAGCAGGGGAAAATATTAGAGATTATTCCGATGCTCTTTTACGAATAGGAGCCCAAGCTTTTACAGAGCTTAATGAAACAGGACTCGAACAGAAAGTTCTCAACACTCTGATGGCAAGGGAAACTAGTCGAGATGTGAAGTTATCAATGAGCCGTTTTCCTCCAAATTCGTTGACAGAATATTTGGATATAGTCGATAGCTTCGAACGTGTTGATAAAGCTGCTGGAACCAACACGATTAAACCCACTCAATTCTTGCCATCTACAAACTCGAATACACGATGTTTCAAATGTAATGGTCTGGGACATATCGCAGTATATTGCCCATCTAGTAGACCAGGAAATTATAAACCTGATATGGTACGCCAAACTACGCCGATAAGTGGCGGATTGTGGGGAGAACAATCCGAAAATCAGCGTTTTCAGAATACTTCCAACAAAAATCGAATTAGATGGTCATATGCCATTCCAACCTCAACAGTCCCACGGATTGTCAGAGGGGATATGCAAATGACTCGAACTCCTAATAATCAGGATACTTCCAATGTTGGAAATCGATCAAATAACTCACAACTAGGAGACAATCATATTTACACGACATCTACGGGCATAGAAGTTCTAGAAACGACAGCACCATCGAGTGCATCTAGGACTAGTCAAAACGCTGGATCCATCCAAGCAAACGTACAATTAGAAAAACTAATTCGGAGATTACATGCTACAATTGTTTTGAAAAAGGGCACGTCGCTCGATTTTGCCCCATAGGAAACGCAATGAGGCGGTAGAAGAGTCCCGTCCTATCGCCGGTATTGTCACAAAAAGGGACTCTATTAATTTAGTGGATGTTTGGATTGGTGACAATAAAATAACAGCTTTGATAGACACAGGTGCAGATTATTGTGTATGTAACCGCGATGTTATAGATGAAGAAACAATGATACCTTTACAACCACCAGCCAAAATTATTAGGACCATCTGGCGAAAAAGTTCACCTCATTGGGTTGACAGAAGTAGTTTGTAAATTTGGAGTTTGTACAATCAGACAAAAATTTTTAGTCGCTGAAAATTTGTCAGCAAAGTTGATATTCGGAATGGATTGTCTAGAAGATCACGGAGCTATTATAAATCTGAAAGCTAAAATACTGACATTCCCGGATACAGGAGTATCTTTGCCACTTCGAAGGCGTAATGTCAAAGAAGTAGAAGTCATCAAAATCGGGATTGAAGATAAAACGGTAATAGAACCAAAAACAGAACACATTGTGAAAGGGAGATTGAGATTTAAAGGTAAACTGATAGAACCAAAAACGGGAATGATAACACAATCGATTGAAAGCGATGAATTAGGTATTTCACTGTTACCTGTACTGACATGTGTAGAAAACAAGGATATTATGATATCAGTCATAAATAACAGCACAGAGGACATAATTCTCAAAAATCAAATCATCGGTCAGTTCGAACAAATATCATCTACATGTGATATGGAAAATTTAGAATTCAAACAAGAATCTAGTGATGTAACGGAAGACAAAGATATAAGTCATATTAACTCTAATACGATCGTGAACCAAAACGCCAGGTTAAACGTGAAGGAAATGTCACAACTCAATGAATTGCTTTCAGAATACTATGATATTTTTATGGAAGAAGGGAAACCTCTGGGACGAGCCATCGGAGTAGAACACAAAATAAATACAAATACGCAGAAACCTGTAAGACAACCGTGCAGACGAATTCCTCCATATCAAAGAGCCGAAGTCGATAAACAAATTGAAGAAATGCTACAACATGGCGTCATATCCTACAGCAACAGTCCATGGGCGAGTCCTATTGTGCTAGTTCAAAAAAAAGACGGCACTCTAAGGTTCTGTGTAGATTTCAGAAAATTGAATCAGGTCTGTGAATATGATTCATATTCTTTACCCAGAGTTGACACCGCACTGGATGCCATGTGTGGAGCCAAGCATTTTTCCGTTTTAGATCTAAAATCGGGCTATTGGCAGATACCCCTAGCAGAAAACGACAAACAGAAATCAGCATTTATTTGCCCACAAGGTCTTTTTGAATTTAATGTCCTTCCCTTCGGACTATCTTCTGCACCAGCCACATTTCAGCGAATGATGGACGACAAACTCAGAGGTTTGTCCGGAAAGATTTGTCTTGTGTATTTAGATGATATTATCATTTTCAGTAAATCGTGGGAAGATCATTTAACTGACATTCAGTTAGTGTTACAGAGACTGAGAGAATCAAATTTACAACTTAATACAAAAAAATGTCAATGGGGATTGGACACAGTGAAATATCTTGGACATATTGTAAATCCAGAAGGGATATCAACAGATCCAGAAAAAATTGAAAAAGTTAAACACTGGCCAAAACCTACCACGGCTAGGCAAGTAAGGGAATTTCTGGGGTTAGCATCATACTACCGCCGATTTATCAGGAATTTCGCACATATAGCCCGACCATTGAATGAATTAACAAAAAAAGAGGGCCAATTTATATGGACGGCAAGATGCCAAGAAGCATTCACAGAACTAAAAAATTTACTAACGTCTACACCTATTCTGACAATGCCTGACTTTTCAGAGGGTGCCGGCAAATTTATATTAGACACTGATGCTTCAGGATATGCTATGGGTGCTGTGCTATCCCAAATTCAAGAAGACGGCAATGAAAAAGTCATAGCATACGCCAGTAAATCTTTAAACAGGGGCCAGTGCAATTACGCACCAACGAAAAGGGAGATGTTAGCTTTGGTTACATTTATGGATTACTTCAATGTATACCTATCGGGAAAAAAATTTATCGCAAGGGTAGATCATAAAGCTCTGGAATGGCTACGTAGTTTTAAAGAACCAAGAGGAATTTTGGCGAGGTGGCTACAAGTGATGGAAGAATTCAATTTTGATTGTATCTACAGAGCAGGCACTTCACATAAAAATGCTGACGCCCTCTCCAGGATTCCGACTGTAATAGCCAACGAGTCGGAGAACAATTCTAAAAGATTGGATGAAGATGACGACATAATGATTTATAACTTATGGACAGCAGGTTCCAGAATAGAAGAAATGAAAGCAAAAACTAAGGAGGATACAGATCTCGCACAAATAATTTCATGGGTTAAGAACCGAAATTCGAACGACAAACCATCTTCTAAACGATTAGAAAATTGTACCCAAGAAATCAAACAAATAATGAAATTATGGGAAATGCTAATTGTGGAAGATGATATTCTATATAAAATAGATGGCAAAGATAAGAAAATAATAGTTCCAAAAGAAGAAAGACTGAAAATGATACAAAAATGTCACAGTGATGTGGGATCCTCACATTTAGGTCGAGACAAAACATATCACAAATTACGAACAAGATTTTGGTGGCCAAATATACGCGACGATGTCTCAACATTTCTGAATGATTGCGAGATATGCGTTACTTTCAAAGGACCAATACCAAAAATCAGAACCCCAATGACACCTATCGTGGTCGGAAAACCTATGGAGTGTATCGAGATTGATTTAGTGGGACCTTCTACGCAAAACTAAGCGAGGTAATAAATATATATTGACGATGGTTGACCTTTTTACTAAATGGGCAGAAGCTATTGCAATACCAGATAAAACTAGTTTAACTGTAGCCCAAGCACTTTTACGAGAATGGATTTGTCGTCATGGAGTACCTGATCGAATACATAGTGATCAAGAAAAGAATTCGAATCAAAATTATTTAGCGAACTATGTAACCTGTTGGGAACGATGAAGTCAAGAACGACATCGTTCCATCCTCAGGGAATGGTGGAGTAGAGAGATTCAACAGAACTGTGAAACAAATGATGATGTCACATGTAGAATCTGATAGAGAAAACTGGACTTAACATTATCATATTGTCTGTGGGCATATAGATCTAGTACACATTGTACAACGGGATTTTCCCCTTCCGCAGCAATCTATGGTAGAGAAATGAGATTACCAGTTGATTTCGAACTTGACTATCAGACAGTATCGGAAAAGGAGACCTCAGAACATGTTTATGATTTGCAAGAGACATTGATGAATATTTGGGACGCAACAGCTAATAATGCCACTAGACAGCAACAAATTCAAAAACATAATTATGATGTAAAAGCGACAAGTGACCAACGATACGAGGTAGGAGACAAGGTAATGTTTCTGAGAACCGCTAACATGAAGGAAAAAGTTAGGAAATTTACAAGACCTTGGATGGACCATGGAAAGTAGAGAAGAAATATTCAGATGATACCTACCTAATACGTGAAATTAAGCATGGAAGAAAAGTATTAGTAGTACATGTAGACAGACTAAAACCCTGGTCAGAATCTCAACAAGAAACTAGTGTTTACAATGACGAATTAGGAGAAGAAATAGATATAAATGAGACAGAAATCATCAATCAAGACGGAAATGATATATTATCTACAAGTGAGGATGATAAGTTTTACGACACTAGATACGTATTACGTAGTGATGATGTGCCCGAAATCGGAGCGGAAGTAGAAATAAATGTTCTTTCTTTTCAGAATATGAATCGCAAAGACGCCGTCGTGGAATATTTACTCGTAAGTAATGACATGCCACAAAAACCTGACATCAGTAGGAGAGAGAAAGATCGCCTTATTAACCAAGCGACTATAGAGGCCACTTTAAGAGCCAATGAACATCAGATGGAGAATATGGAGAATAAGATTGAGAGTCTCGCTAATCACTGGTCAATTCCCGCTAGGCAAGCTTTGAAATTATATCGTACTCACCGAGACCTAGAGAAGGAAAACCTCGAACCAAAGCAGGTCAGAAACCAAAAAAAAATGAGAGCACGCCAGGATAAGTTGAAGAAGGAAAGTGAGAAGGAGGTTATCGGTTCGGTGAACGTAGTCAGTGTCAGTGAGGAAGAGGCCAGGGGGGTGATCGATCCTGATCTCATGGAGTCTGTCGGACAGGGGCAGAAGCGTCGCCAGCGGATGGGCGGTCTGACCGTGGGGAATCTTCTGGATTCCTATCCATCAACCATCTATATCTGTTGCCGGGGCGGAAGCTATCCCTGAAAGGCAAGACCCCGAAGGAGATGTAGAGCGGATCTCACCCGAGGGTCAAGAGAACGTACCACCGGCTATCGCGAATCAGATCGACGATAGTCCGCGTGCGATTTGGAGGTGTGATTCGCATATCCACCTATTTGATAGTTGTCGGAGAGCTGGACAGAATGGTACCCTGAATGAGATGGCACACGAGATCTCATTGATGTCTGCCATGGTAGACATCAGGGATAAGGTTTCCTTGTGGGGAGAAAGTGACATTCAGGAAGATTTTCCTGAAGTCTATATTCTCCTATCCTTGGGCCTTCATCCTCGCCATGCTCAGGATTGGTCACCAACCTTGGAAGCCAGACTGAGAAGACATATCCGGGAACGGGGAAATGTCCGCGCGATCGGTGAGACTGGCCTGGATATGAAGTGGAACATCTCACTCGATATCCAGTGCCACGCCTTAGCGGATCAGCACGATTGGCCGAGGAACTCCATCTACCCCTGATCCTGCATTGCAGAGAGAGGGAGTGGGGAGAAGACGAGGCACATCAACGCTTGGCCGAGGTTCTCCTATATACGGTGAACAGCAATGTAAAAATGATTTTACATTGCACGTTCGTTGGCCGCATATAGTACGATCGTTCGCCGACTACTTCCCGCGAATGTACTTTTCAGTCGCTCCGATTCTAGTGGACAGTGATCCCAATAGGCGAAATGATCCGAAGAATCAACTCTGCGAGCGATACCAATAGAACGGTTGCTTGTAGAAACCGACGCACCGCACTTAGCACGGTATCCGACCAGAACTGATTCTGTCATTTCGAGGATCTCCTTGCGCCGGAGCATAGCGGAGAATACTCTGCGTGATATAGTTGAACAAAATTTCCGAAGAGTATTCCCGCTATAGTCTACATTATGATTTTTACGGACTTTAGGTAACCGCAGTCTGGGAATGTCCTGGAATATCCTTTATTATCCTGGAATTGTCCTTGAATGTTATGTAATAACCTAGAAAATAAAATATCCTTAAAATCGTGCATTCTTCGGATGATAAAAACCGAAAATATAGGATAGTATTTGTGATGAGAATCGGGTCGATTCTTCTTCGTGGGGGGGAGAAGTATAACGGTCCATATTAAATTAGTTACTAGTTAGTTTATTTTTGTTTGAACTCAGCATGTGTTTTAAGTATAGGAATATAACGGTTGGATATTAAATTAATTAGATTAGTTTTCGAAATGATTTAAGTAAATTTTTAACCAATAGGAAGTGTCCACACCTGTAGTTGTGGACCAATAAGAATATTGTAAATTAAGATTTGAAATGAAATTTGAATTTTGGATTTAGGAGTAAGCTCCGTGCAGTAGTTTCACTTGTGTGAGAGACTTAAGGTTGTGTTCGTGCAAGCAAAATCTATTGGTGAGTTATGAACCTATGTCCTATGAAGGATAAGTAAATGAGTAAGTAAGTCTGTAGAATTATAGTTGATTATGCTCTCCTTCTCACGAATGGATAAAATATAATAGGATAATAAATATACATGATATAGAGATCATAAAATAAATTCCGTCGGACTTGATTGATAGTTGCACCTATAGACTTTTCTAAGTTTGGGTGTAATTAATCATTGGAATTGATAGTTGGATTCTGTCTGGCGGACATTTCCATAAGTTATTGAATTAGTTGTGAATTGATATTCCTTAGTTTGCACCTATAGACTCTCCTGAGTTTGGGTGTAATTAGTCATTGGAATTGATAGTTGGATTCTGACCGGTGGACATTTCCATAAGTTATTGAATTAGTTGTGAATTGATATTCCTTAGTTTATACCTATAGACTCTTCTGAGTTTGGGTGTAACTAGTCATTGAATTAATAGTTGGATTCTGTCTGGCGGACATTTCCATAAGTTGTTGAATTAGTTGTGAATTGATATTCCTTAGTTTGCACCTATAGACTCTTCTGAGTTTGGGTGTAATTAGTCATTGGAATTGATAGTTGGATTCTGACCGGTGGACATTTCCATAAGTTATTGAATTAGTTGTGAATTGATATTCCTTAGTTTGCACCTATAGACTTTTCTAAGTTTGGGTGTAACTAGTCATTGGAATTGATAGTTAGATTCTGACTGGCGGACATTTCTATAAGTTATTGAATTAGTGGTGAATTGATATTCCTTAGTTGCACCTATAGACTTTCCTAAGTTTGGGTGTAACTAGTCCTTGAGATTGCTAGTTGCATTCGCATTGGTGGATATTCCTAGTATCGGCTTGGAGGTGGAAATCGATACACCGTGGGTTACACCTATAAGCTTCACTAAGTTTGGGCGTAACTCAAATATTGGGGATTGGTGCCATTCTCTAGCGGTATCTTCAGGGCCACGCTACCAATACGCAGGACCTTCCAGTATCGGTAAGTAATAACCTAAATAACAATCGTTCATTAACGCGTTTGTTTCACATGTGATGCTCCAAAATCCCGATGGATTCACCTCCCTTTCAGGTAGGCAACGTAGATTAAAGAATTCAATCTCATGAGGTAGGTCCGCCTCAAATTTGCGAAAGTACGATGCTTTTTACTTTTGAGGTTACAACGGTGTAATTACTTCATACTGTAGCAAGTACACAGTTTACAGCAGGCAGTGGATTTTTTGTGAACTTGAATATCATTCTAGTAAGAAGTCTGGAATCATCTGCACTGCAAATGTAGCCCAGATTGCATAATACATGATATCAGTCGATATTTTAATGCAGAAAACTACATTTTCCAGACAAATTTTTCAAAAGGATATGAATGGCCGAACTCGCACAGCGACTTTAACGTTTTCTCCAGGCATTTCCAACTAGTTCGGAAATTTCCGAAAATTTTATCAAAAATAAATTTGCTAAGTTGGATATCAACAAATTTGAATTCTACAGTTACTATAAACAAATTGAGATTAAGACATATAAACAATTCCAATCAATAACTTCATAGAATTTAGCACAAACGTTTTCAAAATCTCTATGGAAATGTGTAATGCAAAATTTTCTCTCACCTGCTGGCACAAATTTTGCTGCAGAAAGGGATTCGGTCATATGAAAAGTTGAGGATGAGACCATCATTCCGTTGAGAGTTGCTTGATGAATTCTAGTAATTAGCCTAGCGGCTTTCACCATCATTGACCAGCACAGCACGATTTGCTGCATTTGCTCATTTCGATGACACGTCATAACAGCATTCAATTTCTTTACTGAAAATCCTGCTACTGCTAACCATAGACATCAGATAATGACAATGCAACTTTGTCTTTACTGGAAATCTCCACCGTCTGCGTTGAAACTTGTGTCGTCAGCAAAATTATAGAGCAGAAATTGAAGACTAGAGTCCTAGATGTTGATGTGTGTGTCATCGCTTGCCATTTTGAAGATAGAGTTTCATTGTTTTCATGTATATAATCAGACGATCTTACTCCAGTTCAATATTTCGAAATTTCTTGGAATTACAGATCTGCACTTTTCTGAATGATGAACCCAAAAGCTGTACATTTATCTTGATAAAGCAGATTTTGTTGAGTGTGAAGTTGGGGGGATGGTATCAAGTTTTGGGAAATTCAATCAAGAAACAGGTGCTGTTTTCGGACTAACTACTGACATCAACCTCGAAGATGTTCACTTTGAAAGATGAAAGAGGCAAAAGGAAGGAAGTGTTTCTAGCTAGAGAGTTCAGGGCGCAATTTTACTGAGTTATAAGTACACCAATGAAAGAAGGTCTAGTTGAAAGTTGAGACATGCTGTGTGTATGTGGTTTTGAACACTAAATATAAGTATGTGTGTTTCAAGGACTAAACGGAAAGGACATGCAAACCCAGATTTCTGACTAGGCTAGCGAAGGCGAAGGTCTTTGGTGCCAGAGAAAGTGCTGTGAAGCTGTGAATATACCAGCCGTTGAAACTACTGGTCCACAAGTTCACTGAGGATGGGAGTGAGGGATCACGTGATGCTGAGAATACCATGATCACTGAACATTGGCAGCTATCTTGTGCTGGGGTGTACGTGTGTGATAGACAATAGCGACGTATCGATTGAAATGCGTCACAATAGCCGAGGCAAAGCTTCCCATAGCTCGATCAGTCTCTCTAGTACTGTCTGCTGCAGCAACAGTCGCAGTCCTGTGTGATTATATCTTGCCTTCGTGTACTCTGTCTCAACTCAAGCTCTCTAATTCCGTGTTGCGTGATAATATTCCACATTCGTGTGCTCCTAATTGAGCTGTCTATCTCCGTGCTGTGTATATTCAGCCTTCGTGTGCTTCGTTTTGAGCTGTCTAAGAGCTATCGTGTGCTTCGTTTTGAACTACCTCAGTGTTCAAGTCTGTTGTCTTGATTGACAATGCCTAATAAGTGTGGCGTTATCAACTGTAAAGGGAATTGCGATGATGAGAATAAATGCAGAGTTTTTAGAATCCCTAGGGACGAAATCGAACAGCAGAGATGGCTCAGCGTTATCCCAATGCGGTGTGACTTTGTCGTTAATCCATCTAAGTTTTACATTTATGGAAGACATTGGCCGACTGATTGTCCCATGCAATCATTGCCTGGAGGATTCACCAAACCTAGTGTTCCGCCGAGCATTTTTAATGTCCCCTCCTCATGCTTGCCAACACCGCTACCACCACCACGATTAACAAATAAAGTAGATAAGCAACTGCGCTGGTTTCAAGAAAATGACAAAATCCAGTCTTTTTTGGAATATTCTCCTGAAAAGGAGTTACATGCACGATATCACAATACATTTATTCAGCGAACAAATGAGCAATTTGCCTGTGTAGTAATGAATAATGACTATACTTGTTGTCTTTTGTCGTGCATTGTTTTCAACAAGTCAACCTTGACGTCTCCAATGACCATGTCTGTTTTTAAAGATGGAGTCAGAGTTCCAATAGGTAAATATTTGGAACCCAACAATGGACTGAGATACTATTCTCAATTTTATGAAGCCCTTCACTACGCAATGATATTCAAACTATCTCTAGAAGACCTTATTGACGTATTTTCCTCCAAATTGGAAAATATCATCGATGAATCTGAAGATGATCAACGAAATAATCGTCTTAAATTTATCAATAGACAGTTGAAGTTGATTTGTAAGAAGACATTCACTATGTCTGACTATTGCTTCGCAGTGGAGAGCTACCCTAATTGCAGCTATAATTTCCTTCGAAGTTTTCTGATTCTTCCTAGTCAGCGAAAGATCCAATCTATAATATCTCGAGTTGACATCGATAAGATTCTCGAAAAGACATTCAGTCGTATGACAATTGAGCAGCAGAAACTGGTACTACTTATGATAGATGAGGTCAAAATAAGACCCATTGTTGCATACGGGTGTGGTGTCTTGAATGGAAATGCCAAAAACGATGTCATAAGAAAGCGACATCGATGCTCTGCGTCATGATGATCATGAGATGTCTTCACCGTGGACCGAGTGTCATGCTGTCGATTTTACTAGTTCATCGTATGACATCTGACTATCAGCATTCTCAAGTCAAGATGGCAGCATCCATGGTCGAAAGGTCTGGAGGCACTGTGATAGGTTCAATAACTGATAATCACAAAGTAAACCAGCAGTACTGCAAGCTCTTCAAGAGAAAAGAAGTCTTTTGTGCTATCCATCCTCTCGATGAAACCCGGTCGTGGTATCTGCTTTACGATTCTGTCCACCTGTTAAAATGTATCCGCAATAACTGGATAACTGAGAAATGTCAGATTTCATCGATTGATGGTCAGTGTGAAGGAAACTTTTCTGATGTCAAAAGTCTATACGAGTCGGAGAAGAATTCTATCTTTAAGACAGCTCCATTGACATATTCATCGGTTTATCTTTCACAACTTCAGCTCCAAAACGTTAAACATGTCTTGAGGGTGTTCAACGAAAAGGTTATTGCAGCTTTGCGTCTCAGGGGCGCCAATGATTTCATAGAGCAAGTGTTGAATTGGTGGAAAACTGTCAACGTATCTTCTAAAGATCAAGCCATTGAACTTAGAGATCCCTATCGATCAGTGCAGACTTTTGAATTGAATGATCTGTAGGAGTTTGCCGATCTCTCTGGCTCTTCCAAGAGTGGTCAAGGTGGGAAATGTATAAAATGCCTGACTCATGTTACTAAACGTGCCTTGGTGCAGACCGGATTGATTTCTCTTTGCAAGTTTTTGCTCAGCTCATGATTTAAATATGTTTTGCTACGGGAAGTGCAGAGTGACAGAATTGAGGGAGAGTTTCAGTTTATCGCCAATCCACGGGAGGAAATTCATTCATGACCAGCAGCGATGTCATCTCATGTGCCAAAAAGCGCTTAACACAATTTGCCGCATCTGATCTTCAAGCAATTGAAACCAAAGAAGCTGCAGAAGAAAAACACGAGTGCTTAGGAGATATGCAGCTTGATGATGCCATCCTTATTGAAGCTTGCTCTTCGTTGCTCAATCTTACTAACAATGAGTTGAGTACTGCTGCATACGTGGCAGGTTGGCTTGAGCAGAAATGTAGTCAGGACTTGGTTTTCTCAGATGATGAACCTTTAGTGAATGATGATATGAAGACGTTTATTTCAGAAGTCTCACGTGGTGCCCTAGTTGTTCCTCATCTTTCAACATTTGATTTTGTGTGTGCAAGTTTGAATTTTACGAAAATCGCCAAGGATCGATTGTGTTGTCGATCTCGATTGGTGGGCTGTCTGAAAGTTATTCACGAGTTTCTTGATTTTCTTGACTTTCCTTGTTCTTTGTACTTTCGCTTGGCAAACGTGTTAGCCTACTTAGTGGAATTCATAATCTTGAAAGAGACAATCATAAATCACAGTCATTGCTCCAGCAGGTATCTGTAAAAAACACGTTCGAGCTGATCACACAAACGTATACATATGTCGTGTGCACATTTCAATTTACAATGTTGTAATTATACAAATATTTGTGCATGTACATCGTTTTTATTTGAAAATATCACAAACAGTGTGAATACACTAGCACGTCTAGGTGACTGATCGCATATATTCCTTAGGACTATAAGTAGCTGCTATTTAATTGAATATAGACTCTGAATAGACAGAAAAACTAATGACCTTCGCTAGCGAAGTCAGAACATGAGTGCTGCATGTCCTTTCCCTTTAGTAGTCCTTGGTGTGTTTATTAATTTCTTAGTGAATGTGCAGTTCCGGATACGGAGGAGAGGGAGACGGAGTTTATTATCTATTAATTAAGGCTATTGTGTTGGGTGTCTATGGAGAGGTTGTTGTTCCTTAAGACGCATGGGATGTCAACTGAACAAGGTTCCTTAACTAGACAGGCCCAGTACAGACAGCAAGTCAGCTAACAGAGGGAACATCAGAAAGAAAAGCTACAGTAACGAACGACGTTTATTTACATCATGACGTGTTGACAGCATGATCAAAGCAAAGACAATGCAAATCATTGTTAGCAAGGGACAAAATCAAAATAATTCGTTCACAATTGTGATGAACTGCTGTTGTTCTCAAAATCACTCTTGCTTTTCGGCATTGATGTCTTTCTAGGGTTAGTCGTTAGCACAGAAATTTGCATCCAGGATTGGACTTCTGCTCCAAATTATCCAAAAATCAACACTACACCCCATGAGGTTGGTAAGATGCAGTTAAGTAAATTTGTTATCAGAGTAATTTACGGTTTTCACTGAATATATCGAAAAGGAACTTCTTTTCTAATGTTGAATGGCTTAGCTTTTTCGTGCAATTATTTTTGAAACGGTCTGTTTAAGGAAATTGAAAGACATTGCGATAAAAATGTATTTATAATGAATTATATGATGATGTTTGAAAATTATCTCAAATATTTCAACATTGAGAGATTGTGTGAAGCACTATAGAAAGTTAGAGTGATGAAATTGGCAGCTAGGCCTTGGTAGTATTTAATTATTGAGATCTCTCATCCATAGAACGTTTTTCTACAACTTCCGCATAACCTCAATTCCAGCGTGTCCAATCCATGTAAAACAATAGTCTTTGTTAAGTACAACAATAGACGCTAGGCATTTGGCTTTTACACGCGATCAAACATTTGCGAGTCTTGTTTTGGGATGACTTATGTTTTTGGTAGACAAAAAGGTAGAAATGACCTACTTTGCAGTATTGATATACCAGACTCAGAGTGGAGCACTTCCAACCTCTGGCTCCACTAAATACCAACGACTCCGACGGACATCGGTGTGCAGCATTGTCCTTCCTCTCCATGAATATAAGGAAACGCCTTTCTTCGAAGAATGACAATTATCTCTTGGGTTGTTATTTTACAATCCAATCATCATGAAATTCATAATGAATCCAAAAATTTGAATCTTGTGATTGATGTTATGTTTCGGTCCGTTGTAGTACTATTTTATTCATAACAAAGGTTATTACAATCCCTTCTTTGCGATTTCTGGTAAGGTCTTTGTTAATATCAAACATGATCTTCTCATTCAAAAATTACAATTACAAGATTCCCAAGGGGATTTATTTTGTGGTTGAAGATAACAGCCGGCCGCGAACAGAAGACTTTTCATTATGCAGACTGTCGAATGCTGAAAAACACGTGCGTCTTCTTGAAGATGTGTGCACTGTAAATCATAAAATCGCATAAAGTTCCAATCTGACCACTAAATGAAAGAATTCTTATTTTAAAGAACTAAAACTCGAAGAAGCATTAAAATGTTCATCAAGTAAGAATTGAGTACAAATGTGATGAAACATAATAATAAAGAAATCATGCAGTCAACCTTAATTTGAATAATGTTGAAGAAATGTACTATCATTATAATTACCTGAAATAATCGAAACATTGACTTGAATGCACATTCAAAAACAGAAAAGCGTGCTTGATATCATATTTGTTTGACTTCTGTAGCTCTTCCAAGCAATTATAAGAAATTTCATTTGATTTCAGTGATTAAGATGCAGTCTGACCTGAGTGATTTACGAAAATGTAGCGTTTGTGTGGACATATTATGACTATCTTATGCCACAGAATTAAATATTTTGTTTATCCGCTTTGGTTTGCTAGAAGTGTGATTAATACGAAATTGACGGCACATCGAGGAACCTATTAAGTGGGCCAAAAGGAATTCCTAATACCTTACGGAGATAGAAAAAAAAGTCGTGCGTCGCTTGCGGATTAATGTGATTTCCAGCAAAGTGCTTCGATTACCCAAATTCCTTCAGATTCGAAGAATTCAGATCATTGCGCACAAGTTTTCTCCATAATATTGACCCTTCCGATCATTATTAAAGAAAGTAGCAGGCGTGCGAAAATTTGTTCACTTGATGATTTCACATCCTCTCCTCGGCATTGCTCACTGTATAGTGCATACATTGAATCGAAGGCACGCATCGATGTGTGTTTTGGTGTGTACGAAGTGATATCACAGCACGCACGTATCTCTCAGTGGCTCTGGTGTCCTCTGCTGACAGTTTTATTTCCAATAGCAAGCGATCCACTCGAGAAGGAGCAAGTTGTTTGATTCTGTGATGTGCCATTTCGATATTAAAGTTACATACAATTCTTCCTTTCTAGGAAACCGAAGCGAGCGCAGATGAATCTAATTCTGTGCCTTAGGCATGTGAATTGTGATTTTTACAACCGCAAACGGCAAGGTGCAAATTAATTTTAAATCATTATGCTTTCAAAGACATACGGCGCATGAATTCTTAATTAATTGTTTTAGTTTTTACTACTAATACCATTAGCACTTGACTGCATCTGACTATTTTATTCCTTTCTAGCTTATTATGTCGTATAGAGATCCTTGTATGAAGCCTGCATTTTTCCTTTTCCTAAGAATATACATCAACCTCATTTGATCATAACTGTAATTCAATGTTTTTAGTTTTAATCATTTTTCAAGATGAATACAATTTTATTGATCAAACTGTATTTCAAACTGTATTTCTGATTTATTGCCACAGCAGTTCTTAGATGGATGGACATATCGAATACAGCGGGTTGGATATGCCGAATGGCATTTATCTGATGGTGGAAATGCTAGTCGTATGCAGCTATCCAAATGAGTATTAAAATCAGTACGAACTAAATACTGCGCTTTCGAACCCAAGCAGTTCTAGAATGAGTACAGATTTCTCGCACCCAGAGTGTACTAAATTTTGGATTTCCTTTCTAATTCGTAGGTAGTTCAGGTTCAGAACCGATTCTGGTACTCATTTAGGACTTCATGAATAACATTGCGAGTGGTAAAATTAATTTTAATGAACAATTTTAACACGCTCGACATTTCGCCCACTCACTCTTTGTTAGGTGCTATGAGCAAACAGAACATCAAGTATATTCGACTGTTTTTTAGATTAATTTTGACAACCGTTACATATTCAAGGAGATGTGTATGCTTTTCAACAATCGGCATTCTGCCTTTATGGTTAGCTGACTAATACTATCTCAACGTTCGACGTTTGACGTTTACCTTATCATATAACGCAATTGTGATAAGAGACGTCAATCGTGAATATTAAAGCTCTCTACGAGATCCAATCGATTGAAAGTCGATCATCTTAGTCGGTATGACATTATCCAATGTGGAGATAGCCATTAAGGGTGCAGAACATATTTAATGACTGATTTGAATAATTTCATAAGGATATCATAAGGATTTCATAAGAGGATATTGCATCATACATCGTCGTATAAATATCTGGTAGGCTATATATTTGACTAATTTGTAGAAGTCATGACTTAAGTAGTTCATTTTGTGAATGGTGGAAATAGTTGAGAACTTTCATTTTACTGTTTATAATTAATTTCAGTCAATATGCATTGACCATCATCGGACGGACTGACCACAAATTCAAAATTCACATTGGTGGTTGGAATAGCTTTTAGACAGCACAGAACTTTCATGTTCTCCGTGCGAGGTTCACATTTATGTGTACTTCGAGAAAAACATTATTGAGTTTGATATCAATCTTTTCTGAGACATGTGGAGAAAGAAGGAATAGAAATTCCTTATCGTCTTGATTTTGCTCTCTTTTTCATGGATTATTGCAATAATTTATTGTTTGATCTGAACAGCTATATTGTTTCAGAATCTTATCGAACTGTTGTTGTTTTTGTTATTCATGGTGTTAGGACATCGATCTGCTATACTCTACTTTTCGTTGCTGATCAATCACTTTTTGAATATTCCAGAATGTGAGTCATTGTGCACGAATATGTCTTTCTCGGCCGGTTTCTTGTAAAATTCAAAATGTGGATGAGGAAATGTGTTTAGAGTCAAAGTAGAGTCAAGATTGACTTATGCTGTTATTGCTATTTGTTGGGATTTGGATCTCAAGCTTCATGTTAGGATGCTGATCATTCAAAAAGTTTCTTGCTATTGACGAGAGCCGGACAGTCATCCATAACGATAATGGCTATTATTCCTGATAAAGAGGAGCCCATAGGTAATCCTCGAATTTGTTAATAAATGTTCCTTTGTAATTCAAGATCATTGTCGTTTAAGCGCGGATGTCAGCATTTGTGTGAGTTGTTCGAGTCTAATTCCTTTCAAATGAACAGTGCTGTTTTTTGACAACAGCAGATATTGCGTGATCGATTGGTATGTTGCTAGCGATGTCATAACTGCATGTACATGGGAACAATTGTTTTTCATCAATGTTATTCTTTATATGGCTACTTTCAATTCCATGCTTGATTCAACATGAGTTGGTATTTGTTCAAAACAGAGGATAAGGTCGCGATTGCGTGATATTTGTGTTATAATCGTGCAACTCTAATCACAAAATGATTGGCATGACACCGTGATGTAGATCACGTATCGCAGAAGTTGAACGATGCAATCTTCCAGTCGATGTTATCTATTTATGTGTATCACATCAAGCGGGCATATCAAAAAGTCAAGGATCAAGCTATTTACCAATTTATACCGGCGAGAAAAATATAGACAATAGGTTGTAAAAATGTCCGACATGTGCACTCGTCGCTAATTCGCGATGCTTCGCGGGCTTCCGCGTTCAAATAATTAATTACTCTTATCTAATGGTTGTATTCAAATTTATTGTGTAAACATGGGATTGAATGAAACCGAATAATCAATGACATGACAATCAATTTGTCGTCCTCTGCTTCTGTCAAATAAGTTGATGTCTCAGCCAAATTTAATGGCGATTTCCGTGCTTTGCAATAATCGAATCAACTCAATAGCCAACTCGATAGCTCAACGACATTCAGTTGTATGCATCAACATGCAACATAAACAAATTAAAAATCCATGGGAAACAGAGGGTTTTTAAGCTAAACCCACTGGGGGGGCATTCTTCAGAAAAACATTTTTATGCCGATTTTGCAAATAAGCTGACATAGAATATATAGGCCTATACATCTATAGCCTACAGTATGTGCATGTACATAGGTCTACATACATGTAAGTCCTACAACTACATGTATGTGCTACATTTGCAGTTGTTGTTACCACTTCTAATATCATTTCCAATTTCAGCCGGTTAGCTGTGCAAGCCTGCAAGGGCTGTAAGGGAATCAGAAAACTATCACTTCTATTTTCTAAAGAATTTTTTTTACAAACTTTCTCTCTTTGTAAATTTCAAAATTTGGCTGAGAGCATGTCCGCGCTCGGCTTTTCAGGAAGTCAGCTACAACACACCGCGGATCAAAGCATGCCAATCTTGCAGATTGTGCAGATTACTGAACGAAATGTAATTTAAGTATATAAAAGTACATGCGGTACATACACATTTTGATAGTTGATGTCAAAATGCATAAAATGTTTCACTGAGAGGTACAACTTTGGATCCCCCCGGGTCGGATACACATCAATCACTGGTAGGGATCTCAGACATCACTGCCAGGGACGAATCCCTCCCATCCCCTTACTTCGCACTCTGTTATGCGATCGAATAAGATCACTTATGTTTTTTATTTTTCTTAAGTATTCTTTTCTTGAATCATTGTGAGTATGAGACCTTATTTTTTCAATCAGGAATATAAAAGAGACAAACTTAAAATGATAGAATAAAAGGGTTGCCCCCAAGAGCCCTAAAAATCGTAAAAACTGGAGGGGCAAATTCGCTCACTGGTGGGGCAACTGCCCCCCCCCCCGGTTATAATGTTAAAAAATCCCCTGATGGGAAATACGCATGACATGCGTAGTTAATTCTGAAATCCTATTTTTATTTCGTCCATTTATCAATGTTGAAACGAGAGTGAACTAGTAATTGAAATCTGACAAATATCCGTGTGATGATTAATTATCTCATAGTTGTGAATAAGTCTAGCTTCACTTATATTTGGTTTCTATCATTTAGGCTATCTGAGACAGAAATTCTATATGCTGAATAAAGCAATTTAGTCCTTTCCTAGCATCCATTTCAAACTTTATTGCTTGAAATATATTGATTTATAATATTCATTGCTTATTACAAAATCGCAGTTACAGCATTAATGAAGCCAAATTCCTGTAATTAGTTTCTCAGACATCTCCCTGCATGAATAATATAACATGCTCCTCAAAACTCGCATACAATCAGCTTCAGGAAACCTGTGAAAGACGCCAGAAGCACTTTTATTATCCCAATTTGTTCTGCGTCCAATTCGTCAATGATGTCGTCCAATCGTGTGATTGCGAAGAGATTATTATTCAAGTGTCGAAGCACTTCATTCAAAGTGAAAGTTATCGTGTGTTGAAATCTCTTACCAGACTTCGTGATAAGTGTTGACATCAATTGTCAAGTAGAAAGTGATTGGGGTAAGCACATGATAAATCGCAGATTTTAAGTAGTCAGTTAATCTTTGAGCACAATATCTCCAAATTGAGTCGAAGCGTGATCATACGTACTCCGGCAGCCAGCAGGAGTTTCTTCATAGGGAATGAGGCCGAAAATGAGACAGTTCCAGAATTATGTGCACCCAATGGCTACTACGAATCAGCGCGTCTACCGAGTTCTACCTGGTTCCTCTTCTTGTCAGTCAGGATCAAAGAAAAACACAAATGAATCCAATAGGACGCAGATTGAAGTTTTGCTGAAAAAATGAGATTTTCTATGTGTCGTCAGATTGAAAGAAAAGTGCAACGCCTGGACCCGAAACATTTGGCACGGAATGTCTTAAAATCATTTCCTATCATGTGTGTGTGTGTGTGTGTGTGTGTGTTATCGTCATGCTTCTGATCGGCGATGCATGCGAGAATGTGGTTAAATAATGAGTATATTTACGTAAAGCGCTCTCTCCAAGGGGCTCAGAGCGCAACAAATCGATATGAAATTATACAAAGCAAATGCGATCATGAAGTCAATCAGAGAATATTTCTTCAAAATGCGTGTAAAACGAGTTATTGGCATGATCGATTGCAATCCATGTGGCAAGTCATCCCACCAAAGAGAAGCGGTGTGGTAAAGGCTCTGCTATTGGAAAATAGACTTTCGAAAGTTGGAACCTTCAATCGCAAGTTATCGAATGATGATCGTTATTGTCGATCAGGTCGATGTGAAGTCGACTGTGCAGAGAGATATGAGAGAAATGTTGCCAAAGTGGTGTGTTTGCCGATACTAGGATGCCAGCTAAATCAGAATGTGTTTGGCTTCATAGACAAGGATCTGAAGACATTCCATATCAAAAGTTATAGCTGTAGATTCATAAATTTTCACTTAATATGAGAAAAAATAGAAAATTTCACTTTAACCAAATCCTCAATCTGCTTCCTATTTGATTTACAAGCGTTTTTGTTTGATCCTGTCTGTCAAGAAGAGGAACTAACTAAAACTCGGCACAAGCGCAGTAGATTTGTAGTAACCATAAGGTGTACATCATACCGTGAAAGTTTCATTTTCGACTTCGTTCCATGCAGAAACTCGTTCTGGCTGCTGGACCATTTTGGGTTAGTTTTGATGTTTTCAGAGGAATTATGCTTTTTTTGAGATTAGAATGAATTGCCATGGTTCTAGTAGATAGTCCTCTTGTAACTCTTAACGCCAAATTGCGCTATTTATGAATGGGAGAGCAGTTTTATATCACATCTTATTTTCTTGTCAGCAAAGCCAAAGTGATAAGTTATTGACTGTGATATATAACTAAGAACCTTAATTATTTTTTTAAAAAAATGATTTATTTGCGGACCCAGCTACATAGAAATTGATAACAATAAACCTGTAGAATGGATTTTAAACTTCATGCAATTCACAATAGTGGCACAAAATTCGCACGCATTTTCAATTAGATGCACTTGTCAACGGCTGTATCATTGGGTTAGAATCAGTCACATGTGCAAATCAAAGCTTTTCATTGGTTCTTTATTCACCAACTTAGTTCCTCCGGATGCGCCGCGACCTTGAGTCAATTTCCATTCTAGTCAACTTCAGATAAGCAGATTATTTCTATGCCCAGCTAGGTGCACCACTGAACAATATGGGCTTATAGCTATGAGATTCTGAAATAAATGTGCTTCATCCCACGGATTTGATAAATGTCGAAAAGCTGCGCCTGAAGCTGTACTAAAGCAGGACAATATCAGTCGTCATTGGCATAGATTATGGTCCTTCAACTGCATTGGATTATTATTATCTCCCGCATGGGCAGTGATGTGCTTTACAGTTCATATAAAGTGATAGGAATGTGAGAAAGCCTTGCTGTTATTATACATAGATTTTTAACTACTATCCCAAATTTTCGCCTACTTAGGCCGCTTCAGGGGATTATAAAAAGCGGCCTAAGTAGGCGAAAATTTGGGATAATAGTTAAAAATCTATAATAACAGCAAGGTTTTCTCACATTCATCACTATGCTGTTTAAGCAGAATTTGGATCTAAACTGATAGGACATCCATGCTATAAGCACGGAGACCAACAAGCATGTTTTAAACAAATATGGATTCACGGAGATAAATGTTAAATAGCTGCACCTCTCGCTCGGTCAGGAGAATACTTAGACTTCGATGTTCGCAGTTTGCTTAAATACTGGAGAGCATTTATCTCCTGCAGTCAATGGTACGCATAATACTCATTTATAGGCTACTCATGCAATGGCTGAATAATAACTGTAATGATTATTTAACTCAGATTTCTTTTTGTCTGTTTTTTCCAGTTAAAAAGTTGACTGAAAGTCTCCAGCAAATTGGTTTGCAAACGAATGAAATATTGTATAGGCTAGACCAAGCATTCAAAATATTTTGAGATGAAATGGCATTACAACATAATATCAGTCAATAGATCGTGAATGTTCTCATGCTTATTTTTTTCATGATTTGAGAATGATGATGATAAAATTATTCAAATTTGGACAATTTGACGTTGGAATGCTAATTTGCATCTATTAATTTGTCGATTGGATTTCAAAATAGACAGCTTAATAGATTGACATGGATGTGAACTTCACCGTCTGTTGAAGGACATCAAAATAAATCAGCAAAGTCAGCTGAATATTAAGACGGCATGATATAACCGCTGTCTGTCGCTATCAAGCAAAAATGATCTTTGAAGAACATTTTCGTCAATCGAAGTCAATTAATTTCAGGTATTATAATAATCCTCGGACATAGTAAACTGTAGCGAAAGTTTAGAACACGTGGATCTAATAATGTTGAGGCCTAGAACTGTTTGAATCACATAATGCTGAAAATTTTCAATGTTTTAGAGCAGATCAGTCGGTAGAATCGAAGTTAAATTGCAGTTATTAACATAGCTTATGGTTTCAAATGAGTGGAAACGGTGCGCCAAAATTCAGAGTTTGTTTGGCCGTAGAGCATGTCTTCCGCAGATTACATTTCAGATTAAAATTGTATTTGATCAATTAAAATTGTGAATTTTCTTGTATTGTTGCGGTAGGCTACCTGCACCCCTGAAGCTAGCAACAAGGTAAGATGCTTTTAATAAAAACAGTAGGAGTCAGATTTTTATGACCAAATATCGCAATAATGCAGTCTTCGTATACCAATAATCTAAACAAATAGGTAGTTTGCCTCACTTCATAGAACACATGACATTATCCACTAATGCAACCAGCACTTGCAGCAGCATGCGATCGCCCGGCAAAGATGCACGAAGCTTGGGGAGGTTTTCTTCCACCAATGGACAACTAGAGCTCCGTCAAAGTGAATGGAATTCTCATGTCAGTTACGCATTGCCGTATTGCATCTCAATGGATGTAGGCCTACATCCTAAAGCAAATGAGGAAATTCCAATCGACAACGAAAAGCGACATGATTGAAATGTATCATTATCTAATCGGAGGATGAGCACTGCGTACTGTGCATTGAGTCACTGCTTGTCAGAAAAAATGCAAACAAATTCGAGAAAATCAGAGGAGGCTGCCATATTATACGTCTTATGTAGCTTTGAATGCCACTGTTAACTTCTGAGCAGTTTCTCAACTTTTCTGAAAGCCAGAGCTCCACAAAATTTTCGACAGACATTGCGAGGCAACAATCTATTTTACTGTAGTTGACCAAGTGACGGGAGATCATCTTTCCAAGAAAGTGAGAAAAAAATAAATAATCAGAACTCCCCCTTTCATTTTACAGGCCGATATAATAAAGTAAGCGTTCAATATTTCAGAGACAGGCATTCGGCGTCCAACGCCTTCAACGGTCGATGTTCGGTTGGCTTTTCTAGCACATCAACTTCTTCCACGTACCGGTACCCAACTGGTTCAGTAAATTGCCCTTTTGTTAGACTGAACGCAGTAGCTCCTCTTTTTCCCTTGCTGCGCTTGTCTCTTCAATACGTATCTGAAATGACTTTTACATCTAAATGAATTTGTGATTTTGTGCCAACCAAGTAATTATTCACTTATGACCACTTGTATTTGAAAACACTGGAATATAAAAATTACTTGCTTAAAGTAATCAAGGCAATAGAGTGCGTCTTTCTTGTTCTCTGTCGCGCTCGGTCTGCAATATAGATGTGTTATTTCGTGTATTATGTGTGTGCATTGTGCAATCACCATTGTAAAGAAGAGGAAGAAAATATTTATTCTAAAATTCTTTGTTTGAGAAACACACTAGGCAAAGACCTTTAATCGTGACTCCTCGTCTTGCTCATATGTTGTGTAGTGTGCTACAGATTCTTCTTCCTGTTTTGTTTTCCTGTCGTCATGTTCTGGTGACAAATATCCTTTATCTAGGCCTACTAGAAAGCAACAAATCTCAGAAGTAAATAAATCAACTGCATCTCATCTGTTAAATGCTTTTCATGTGATTGAACCGGCAAAATCTAAATATAGTTGTGAAGACATTCAACGACGTCTCAAGAGGTTGGAAAATACATCGCATCAAAGTGCAGGCATGTATTTTTGAACAACAAAGTGGCAAAGGTGACAAAATGAGACATTAGGCCTATAACTTGCTCACATTTTATCATTCATGAATACTTAATTGTATTACAAGTTTGTGTGATTGTTGATGATATTTTCAAGTTTAAGGAAGAAACATCCAGCCCAAAGGAATAGCAATTCAAGCACTTCATCAACGATAATCAAGCTAGATAATTTAAAGTGAGGAATGCGCCGTGTTAACGTGAAACTTGCTTCAACCTCAAAGTAAATGTCTTTTTAATTGTTCTCTTAATAGATAAACAACAGAATCGATGTTTGTTGAAAATGCATGGTCACAGTTATAACAACACTGTTTTTTCTGGTGTTCATTCAAACATGTTTTTATTTTGCTTTCAACCTTCTTCCAACATCGGTCTTCACACATACGATTGCGCAGTCAGTGTGTACAGAAAGAGAATCTCAATTTATTGGTCGAATTTAAGTCTTTTATCGCTTGATGATTGCTGTAAAATCATTCAGAATGCTCCGATTGCCACAATATCTTCTGATTCGAAGAATTCATATAGTTGTGTGCAAGTTTTATCTATAAAGTAGATACATCCTATCTCTGGTTTAAAACCTAGCGAAGATAAAGTGCTCACAAGCATTTTTGTATCACTTCAGATAGGACTGCACTTCCCCGCTGTAACTACTGTGTGATTGCTGATAGCTGTCATGCGGAACTTTCTCAATTATCCACGGTACAGCAGCCATGTAGTGTCGACTTTTTTCCTACTATTTTTTCTCACTTTTAGTTTTTAACGCATTCTCAAAGTTTTGAATTTGGTTCACAAGTCATGTTCATTTAGAAAGTCACATCTCTCCAATTTATCTGTATTTTATTAATCTTCAATTTTCTAATCATTTTTGTATGATAACAGAATTGAATAATACGGAAATTTGGATCAATTTGATCAAGAAAATAATGAAAAACTGTAGTCGCTAAGCCGTTAAAAAAGTCAATGAAGTAAAAATTCCTGATGTGTGGACAGTAATCTACTTGCTGCTCTTCACAGGCTTATATCTTACGCAGCAGACGTAAAATATTGTTTCTCGGGTAGTAAAGGAGGCCGCTTACAATTACTTAGTATCTACTGAAGGTTATGAGCAGCAAGACAGAACATCTCTCCGTTGGGATATTTTGAGCTTCAGAGCGCACAGGCCATCAAAAGTCGAGCTCCGAAAAAGTCAAGACCTACGCGATTGTGAGTATCATTAGATTGTTTTGTCAACTGTACAAGTCAAAATAAGGTCTAACTTGTGAAATTATCATGTCAACTTTCGTCCTTAGGTTGAATTTGATTCAACCTAGCAATTTCCCTCATCAGAATTTTTGTGAGATTCATCACATTGCTTGGTTTTCTCGCTCTCTTTTACCTTATACTCCGCCATATATAGCAGGAGTTTTGTGAAATTTTCGAAGTTCACGAAATTTACGAATGAACCATTCAATGTACCGCCCATGGAAATCTGACTCCATATAAAAATAAGAGAACTAGAGCGGTCATGGATAATAAATATACGGTCGTCGGACATGATGGTACCTAGCGTTGACAATCGAAAAGGCACTGGCACTCATCGTGTGCTTTGCGGCAAGAATCTACAACTGCTGCATGCACAGAATTAGACAGGTCGTCTCTTCTTCTGTTTGACTAGAAAGGAAGCATTGGAACATGTTATGCCTATGAAATGGTACAATCTGCTGATGTGATGCCACAGCAATCGAACAATGAACAGCCGGTTCAACATTAAACACACCAAATTGTGCGAAGTTTCAGTGACTGTCATCAACCGGATCACACAGCAAAGAGACACAGACGATGTCAAGTTCTACAGTGAAGTTTGTGAACGTTTTTCGTGCGCCTGCTAACTTTTTTAATAATGACCGTAGGGCCCAACATTATCGAGAAAACTTCTGCGCAATGATCTGAATTCTTCGAATCTGAAGAAATGGTGGTGATCGGAGTATTTTGAAGGAACTCACAGCAATCAGCAAGAGGCGCATGACTATTTTTCCTATCTATGCAAGGTATTGGGAATTTCTGAGCAAGCAAGTGATGCGCTTAAACAATCTAATTCTATGGTTGCGTGTTTCAGTGATTTGATTCTTCTAGCAATCGGCTCATAGCCGAGCAGCTGAATTGCCATCAACAAATAGCTGTTGTCCATTAACTAAGTTAGACAAAGCGAAAAGGTCGGATTTCTATGGCAACACCTGTCTGTTTAGATGGAGCACCTTTCTACTTGGCTTGCGCTCGAATCCTGGTCATACGAAATGTGGTTGGGAAGATGCAGTGTTAGATTCCAGTGAAGGACTTAATCTGTGTCATTCTATGTCAATCATTCTATTACCATTATTATTGCACAATCTATATTTTAGTAATGGCACAATTAAGGGAATTATAGATACAGTAAATATAATCTAAACATGGCGAGACCCCGAAAGGAAGAAATTCAAGAGATGAGAATAAGATCTGACTTTAAATCATTTCGGGAGATACAAATGTTTCTGCATCTGATTTACTGATTCTCTACACTATGGTGCACTTCACTGATGACGGCAAAAAAGCCAGAAAAGTTTGTAGTTTCCGTGATGTTTTCAGTCAGATCTTGTTATCATCTCTTGAGTACATACAATCTACAGTTCTCTGGGTACATTCAAAGAAGCAGTGTTCTTTTGTCCTTCCTAACAATTTGAAAAAACCGTTTAAAATCTTTGAAGTTGCTTGGAATATCCAACAACCCATTTTACTCAATTGCTTACAAGATTCACATTATCGTGTAGCGAAAGTGCGCACGTAAATACAATAAATAGGAAGCATCAAAAAGGGGACAGAATGAAACGAATTGTCTGACGAAATCAAATACGAACATTGGGAACAATGACGAGCACTGCGTATCACAAACACCGGCTTAAAAGATAAAACAGATCGATCCTCTCTGCTTCATCTTTAGTTTGTCGTCTTGACTGACGTCACTGATCTGTATCAATATCCCAAACAGTCGAAGCTCGTTAATTTTTTTGTATATATGGCATGTATAAGTGTCTATTTTAATTGAGAATTTCGATAGTTAAGACATTGAAAGCCTGGCATTTATGGTCTTAATTCCCGAGCTTTGACTGTAATTCCAAGGATAATGAAGTGAGTGCATTAAAGAAACATGACACTCGTCTTCCTTGATTGTGAGGATAATTGCGTCGGAGTTTTCTACTCATTGGAAGCTCGGGGGAATGGCTTCAGTTTGCTAATCTGCCGCCACTTGCAAAAAATTTGCGGAGAAGTCGATGTCTCCTAGAATTTCCTGCGTCTCTTTCAAATGCAACTGAGTGCTGGTGTGTTGGTTTCCTCTTCTGCATTTCTGAAGCAATTAAAAGCGTTAGCGGAATCTTGCGACACTGAACGAGGATGCACAATGTGACTCGACCCAGTGCTCCTTTCCATAAAGTTTTGCACAGAATTCGAAAATTGCTGACGTGAAACTTCCTAATGGTGCAACTCATTTGATACGATTTGTTCATCAATTAACAATTCAAAATTTTCAATCCCCAATTTTCACTTTAATAACTTTTTTATGATATAATAATTGTTGGATGTATAAAGAAAACGTTCTTAAGCATTGATTAGATGGATCTGTGCATGGAATATACACCCCAGGGATCACAATTTTCCGTCTTTTTCGCTTTTTACGAAATTAGTCTAATGCAAATATTTCAAATTTATGCATTCAAACCCCGGTTTTTCCCGATTTTCCGTTTTTTTCTTAGGTGAATTGCGATCCCTGATATGCCCTTTCTACAATTGAATCGTGAAAATAATTTTCAGATCCTCGTTCGTTTAAAGCACATGTTCGCCATTTAAAAAATTTTTGAAATTGTGCTTGAAATAATTACATAACTCCACTGAATGATGAAATGAAAATTGACCGATTTATGAAAGCCAAGCAGATGAAGAGAGGCATAATTGAAATTGATAATATCTGTTTATCATAATTAGGCAATTAGGGTTTCCTTTAAGGCAGTGCTCATTAAATTCTTGCTACAAATAAGATAGAAACAATTAAAAGATAAAATAGATCTTAAACGGCAAGAAATGTCATTATTGTTTCAGCTGTCGCCACAGCGCTAAATAGCAAATTTATACTGAATTATTTTATTTAAAGAGTATTGAAATTTTATATAAGGAGCGAATTTTTATTTGAATGTAACACTATCATCAGTCATCTGCTGAAGTTTTCGATCTATAATCGACTTCTTTTGGATATAGTCATTATATCTATCTAGTCATTATCCTGATCTATTGATATAGTGATAAAACATTCATTACATGAAATAATTATTTGATTAATATGAATTTTCATGAATCATAATTATTATCCGCAATTCACTGTCCTTGCGTGAATAATTAAGAAATCATCATGAGGTCCATAAAACTTCATTATCAAAAATTTCAAGCCGGATGTTTTGCACATTAGAATTGTGCAATTATGAAAAATGACTCAAATTTGAATTGTGCAATTTTTCTTTCCCCAAATACAATTCATACCTGCACTCGAGATATTCTATTCGATTGTATTTAATCTTCACGGTCATAGTTTTATTTTAATGCGTCCTGAATGGCAGAAAAGAACAATTTATGAGACGTAGTCTCTGGAATTTATATTTCCAGGGGAATATGTGCATTTTTATTTCTGTGCTTCTTTAGTAGATGTCACTTTGTACATGTCTATGGCGGCTGCTCTTAAAGAGCTGCTGTCATAGAGGTTGAGTTTGAATGTACTACATGTATCTCTGCAAGCTTATTTTGAATATATAGGTTTGACATCAACGCTACAAGACGGTGGTTTTGAAAGAGCTCTAATCCATGGCATAACAGTTGTGTGTAATGTTACACAATTGCTCTATTGAGTGCGCACCACTTCAGCAAAATCTCTAGAGTTATTGATTGCGGCCATCTTGTGTCGAATCTAAAAGTATTTGTGCATGAAAAAGGATTTTCCTTATTCCCATGCAACCCGCTTTCAAATCGAAATCGCACTAAAATTGCTTAAAAAGTCATATTGCACGCGGATTCAATACGAGAAATTGCGATAACAGGGCCTATTATACCTTCTATTTATGAAAATGTATTTTTTCTAATCACAAAAGATTACAAGGCAAATCCAAGAGATTCCAAGAGATGTTTCTTTCAAGTAATATTTTGTTTAAGATACTCTCGTCCTGCTTCTTCGGCAATATTTCTCTAAATGATTCTTGAAACACTTCGAATAAATGCATGTCGACAATGATGACAGGTGAAAGAACTTTAATCACAATCGTTAGAAGTTCTTGCTGCAGTTCGTATCTCTATAAAGAGTGTGACCTCTCTGCATGTCTTCCAATATCAAAGACAATGATGTTTGTGGAAATTCTGTTGTCATATTTGTGTGTATTTAAGGAATTCGAATTCGTCATGTTCTCTTTAATTATGTGAAAGGATGAAAAGAGTTTTTCATAACATCTTAACCAAGGGAAAGAGCAATCAATAACTTTCTACAGAGTGTCTGATGAAAAATGGATTATAAGATAATGAGCCCAAAGATAGCATTGTACACTGTACGACCAAAAATTAAAAGATTGCAAAACACTTGATTCATTGTCGATCGATTTCGTATCGTTTATTGATACATCATCGCTAAAATGAAATTTACAATAGAATGGAATGGAGAGGTATTTGCGCATTTACAATTACCTCTCTGTAGTACAATTAAAAGATATGCAACGGAACAGAAGAATCGCATTCGTTCAATAAATTATCAGTTTCATGCATTTTAATCAATATAGATTCAGCTATGCGAGTGTGTTTAGTACGGCAGACAATAGAAAAATCATTGGCTGTCGCTTTATGAATGTGTTTTGTAAACTAACTTTGATATGCTCATCAATACGAGTAATCAAGTGCCTACGAGTCTCAACAAGGTAGCAACTGTCGCATTGCCCACATTTGAATTTGTAAACTAAATTAGATCCTTTGTACTAAAAAAAATCCTTTGCACTACCGTCGTTACGTTGATGATGTTTTTGCCATCTTCAAAAATGAAGATGAAGCTTCTAACTTTTTGAAATATCTAAATACTCATCACAAGAATATTCAGTTCACGATGGACACTGAGAGTGATAAAAAACTAAGCTTTTTTTGGAACTGAGTGGGCGGTTAGTCGACTAACACAGGTGTCTATACACTGAAGGAGGCTTTCTCCCCGTTCAGGTACAAGACTGCTGCCATCAGGGCTTTGATTTATCGTGCCAAGCATCTTTGTAGTAATAATCATTTTTATGAAAAATCGTTCGAAAAAATTCTGTCTATATTTATGCAAAATGGCTACAATCAAAATTTACAAAAAGTTAACAATGCTATTCGCAAAACTCTGGTCAAAATTCGAACTTTTTGGAAGCTGCCTTACATAAAGAAAAGGAGACATTGAAAACTTTCCGTAGTTTTTAAAACCTTCAAAACTCGCAGTATCTTTCCCAACAAAGATCCGGTGCCTACGAGTCTCACCTCTAATTATCTTCCTAATTAGTATTTTAATTACCCTGCTATATTATTTCCTGTTCATTTACACTACTGACAGCTCTTACATATTACTATCTAATCTCGTACACGTATATCCACGGCGGACGGATTGTCACTGTAAGTGCATGATAGTGATTAGCATCTGACTTCAGAGTTAATTTAGTCCAAAAATCTTCTTGAAAAGTGAAAATTGTCGACGCGAAAGTCTGTAGATTGCTGAGAGACAAATGAATTACTCAAGTGAGTCCAGGAGAGCAAAGCGGAAATGTTTGTCTTGAGAAACATAGGAGGTGTCAAGCTAATTTGTATGAAATTATTTAAATACGAGCTTGTCTGCCAGCGCCCTTCAACGATTCGAAAACTTAATTTAGTGAGAAGTGAGAAGAATTATCAAGAGTCAAAGTTTCGAATGCTAATTTCTCGGATATTATGAAGTTCCTAAATGCGTTTATTACTTTAACTTGCTTAGTTAGCGCGCTGGTTCTCCATGCAGAACCTCAACATATTGACCTTGTATAAATCATTTTGTATTCCTAATGATGTGAGATTAACCCCGAAACATTGAATGAAAATTACACATTAAATAGCAGCAATGCTTGACTATGTAAACTAAAAGCTAATGAGCATCAAAAATGTTGCTTAAGGAAGCAGTGTTAAGTGAAGCCTGAACAAATTATGGATTGCAATTTTCCTTAACTACAATAAAAATCAAGAGCGGTTCTAGCATTTCCACTGTCAACTTACAAGGTCGGAATGGAGGATGCAAGCACACTGAGACCAGTAGATCGCAAAAGCAAAACGCTTTTTAATTCGTTTGCCAAAAAAAATGATGCCTCTAGACTGCGTACTTCTCACTTAATAAGAGAAAACATAGAATAAGTTTCTATGTTTCTATGTTTTTATGTGTTTTCTTTGATCCTGTCAGACAAGAGCAGGAACCGGCTAGAACTCGGCAGACGCTCAAATTCGTAGCAGGAAATAAAAGAAAATCTCAATTTTCATGGCCACGCCGCTTCTCTTGGTGAATTTGCATGCGGAATGAAATAAATATCTCCGTCAGGGAAAAGATAGACGCCCGAAATCTACGAATCCGCCATTACTAGACACTTGATAACTTTGGACAAACAATCTCAAGTTTTGTGTGATGAGACGTTCAAATTTTCCATTTCAAACATTCTCGGTCTAAGTCTTCACTGAATTATAGTAAAATTCCTGTGTACAAGTTTTGAAGTCACCTTTGTGTGCACAGAAAGAATTTATTTTCATTTTGAGACTTGCGACTTTCTCTTTTCAACTTAATGCTTTTTTCTGCTGATTTCTGCTAATTATGATTTGTGTATTAATTTTTACGTCTATGTTTTGTTCCGTCCCTGTTGGTGTCACTTCATTTTGATTGCTATAGTGTTTCATTGTGGATGTCATCTGCCGTTGTCAATATCTACATGTATGTGTCTTCGTGAATCAAAGTCATATTTGCTTTCTGTCTAAATGTCCGATGCAATTTCATTAAATTTCATGCAAATTCATCAAGAGAAGCGGTGTGCCCATGCAAAATGAAAGTTGTTTTTATTTCAATGTCGTAGAAATGGGTGCAAACTTATCGGTTGTTTTACGTCATTCTGTAAAATCTCGTGTTCGGCCAGTATCCGGCTGCTGGACTAGGCCGGTGGGTGTTGGTGTGTCCAATAGTTATGACAAGCGACCTGACCATTTCATGAGAGATAATAACTTTCTTATCATTTCTGTATAATTGGTTCCGCTCTTACAAACCATCAAGCGCAAATAAAATGAATAAAAAAATCAGAGGAAATAGAAAAGGGCAGGTAAAAAGAAATGAATAAAGTGAAGTTTCGTTTGAATGTCAGTTATATTCGTTTCATGTCATTGGATAACAATTTAGATGAACAGTCATCTTTCTTTACAGGCATGGGGAATCCAAGTGGAGCTTCCAGTCACAAGCCACATGTAAGTAGCCATCATGTATCTGTAATATGTTGTTAACGTTGCTATTCTATAAGCTGCGCGTTTTACATTCAATATACAGGTATCTATTTCAATACAGAAATATATATAGATATCCACTTCGAAATCTCAGAATTCCACAAAGTACTTCCAAAACATAGGGTGTACAAAGTTTAGTTTAAACCTTTGTCTCAGGGATGCGGAGTCGGAGTCCTATCATTTTTGCAGAAGTCGGAGTCCTATAAAATGATAAGACTCCGGCCTATAACTAGACCGAAATATAGTGCAAACAAATTATCCTCGTGCATATGGCTGTCACTGTCTTGATGTCAACTTTCTCCGTCAAACAAAAGTACAGAAACACTTCTGTAAGAAAAAGATTGCAGTGGTTGACGGAATGAATCGTGATAGTGAAAAAAGGATTGCCTTTTCACTCGGTGATTTAGTAGAGAAGACAAGCCTTCCTCCTAGTCTCGATCACACCTACGCGCCAAAGGTCACATCAGAGACAAAAATGAAATACTGGTTTGTTTGAGAGCATTACCTCTTACCCTCACGTTAATCGTGATGGCTCCTCTAAAGCGCATACTAAAATCAAAAGTTTACTCATATTTTTTGAAGAAGGATGGGAGATTTTCCTGCTTGGTAGAGACTGGAGAAAAACCGTGTGAAGCACACATCAACAAGATGGGAGGAGCCTAGTCGCATGCACCCAACTTAAAGGTCCATTTGATAAACTTTCATCGAGAATGATTGATAATTGATGCAATAATGATTACTGAAGATAGGTTCAAGTAAGCCTATAATGATGTATGATGCAGGTTACCTGTTTGTTTTTCAAAAAACTATGCTTCATAAACTTGCCACCCGCAGTCGGAGTCCTATCAACCCCCGGAGTCGGAGTCTTATTAAAAGCCGGAGTCCTATCATTTTGATAGGACTCCGCATCCCTGCTTTGTTCGCATAAATTCGTAACCGATGTCAATTCGTCCGGAGGAAAATGAAAGGTACATTGCTAAAAGATTTCGAAGTGTCACTGGCTTTGCGAGAATTAACCATGTCTGTTTAACTATGATTCAGTATCAATTCATCTTCAATAACATCAGAACGTTCAAGAATATCGCATTTTATTATTTTCCCCTGTCAATAATTTGCTCTCCGTTTTATTAATTTCTGTGTAGACTATGTTTTCTATTTCTTCAAAGGTAGTCATTCTGGTCTTTACACACTAACTAAAACATACTAGCACTGACGTCATTTTCATTATATGCCTATGTGTTCATTACGGCCGTACACCCTTTGAAAAGAGGTCGCGAAAGCGCTCGGGGTTTATAAAATATATAGTCATAGATAATTACTTCGACGAATTTGTGCTTGCATAAAAAAGAATTCCGTTCTCTCATGTATAATCATTGAAATAAACGGGGGAGGCTTTGGTGAACATAGAAGCGCGATGATAAGCTCTCTGATGTGGACGAATCTGATGCAATCATAAGATGATGTAATCACAAGAGCTCATCACTGAGAACGAACTCATGTGTGAAGTCTCCAATGCATCATCAACAAGCCGTTACAGAACAGCGATTATGAGAATGATGCCGTAAAGTGTCTCTTCAATCTTTCTTTCATTAAAAATAATTGAAAGAAGCAACCAATCCTTTTTTGAACAAAGTTCTATTGAGGCAAGTCATGCGATCAACTCATTAATGATGAGATAACCACCTTGTGCATCAAAGTTTAACTCTTCATCCATCTACTCCGAAAAAGGAAACTGAAACTTCAAGGGAAAAGACTGACCTTGAACAAGTATCTCAAGTATCTCGGCATCACACTCGGATCACTAACCTACCATCAACACATACAAGGTGTGGCAGCAAAAGCAAGTGCTAGATATAATCTTCCTCATCGCCTTGCAAGTAACCACTAGGGAGCCAGTCTTGACGTTCTACGAACATCGGCGCTCACACTTCGTTATTCCACAGCAGAATATTGCTCACCGGTATGGTCTCATTCGGCACATACTAGGAAGATCGACTGCATGCGCCTCATATGAGGAAGTATTAGATCGACCCCCAAAGAGCTACTTCCAGTACTGAGCGGGATTGAACCTCCAGACATACGAAGGGAAAAACCATACAGTTATGTAATCGAGCTATTCATCAACACAACCATCTTCTTCATCAAGTTGTAACCACCCCGGTATCTCAGAATGCTTCTTAGCGACGTTCTAGGCCAAGTATTTCAGAGTGACAAATCAGAATGCCAAAGTCTTTTCTGATGGCCCTGGAACTTTGCAGTATATGCGGCGTAACCTCACGCCAAACCCTTTGTTCACGCTTGGAGCCAATGTGCCGCGCGTGGAGCCTGTGTACATTGGAGCCAATGTACAGTGGTGCCTCATGGCTTTCTAGAGATACAACTGCAGAAGCCCCACGCGATGCGGAATAATAGAAGACCGATTGTGTTGGACAGGTGGAGAAAAATGACTTTGGAAGTATAAAAATAATGAAATCGCTTATGTGGAAATTTCCCCAATAGTAAAAATCCAAAACCGTGGGGCCACAGTACAAATAAAGCTCATCAAAATTTATAAAAATACTCGAAAGGATAAAAGTTAATTAGATGTCAAATCCGGAATTCACCAATTTAGACTTCGTAACGTTGAAGGAAAATTTCAAATTACGACTTAAGCACACAGGAATGATAAATCGGCCAAAATATGGCAGGCGTGTAGGCGTAAGATGACAAAAAACAAAAAATGTGAATGTATTTCAACTACGAAAGTTCCAATCCTGTCTACTACTGTCTAGCACCAATAATGGTAAAGTGGAACAGTTGTGTTTGTGACATCACATTTGTAGACGAATTCAACATCATTTGAAGATATCTCCCGAAAGATGAATTGAATTAGGGGAAATGTTTATACACAAATTAGATATATTTGAAGCTGTCCGCTGTGGTAGATTTCATTTCGCTTCTATCTGCCGACGCAGAAGTAATGACTGAAATTGATGATGAGTCTTCACTTGATTAAAAACCGTTGCACGCGATCGAATCGCCATCTCCATTCATTTTGCTCTCAAGAATTGAATAATGGCAATGCTGCCCGGAGATAATACAATGAAAGCGAGTTTCTAGATAGACGAAAATGGTAGCTGAAGTTGAATGAAAAGGCAATTAATGCTGAAGTTGTGAAGTGAAGCAGAGGATAAGGATTTCATTGTACATGCTGTCTAAAAAAGCCTCGAAGGCAGATGAAGCTTGGGAAAACAAGTATTGCAGTATCAGGAAATTCGATCGAAGAAAATCTTTCAGCCTGATAATGTTTTCTCTCTTTTCAAGGTTCCGCTTCTATATATTGCTGAGTTGTGAAATCAAAGGAGAATGAACTTCAAACTGTAACTGCCGGCCAGCCATTGATGCCTTCTGAGGCCTTTCTATTAGACGGAAACGTCTTCGAAATTGAAATGATGTCGTAAATATTCTTTCAAATGTTCAATGTTTCAAATCTTTTGCAGGTTCTCTTCTACAATATGCTCGGTTGATTGAGCACCAAATTTCTATTGACTCGAGATAATGAGTGCATAGCTTTCATGAGCGTCTGTTTGATGTCAGCACAATATACAGAGAAATACCTTCTTATCCCTTCTGCTCTCAAATGCAGACAATTGTTCATCCATCCTCTAACTGTTGGTTGAAGCGCAACGAAAGGATTTCAGAATGTGCTGAGTGCCTACTTGGTTTCCAAATACCAGTGCTTCTCTAAGACTGGAAGAGACACCCCTGTAACTGGCAATGTGTCCATAAGACGCCAGAGTCGATGTTTCCGCCTTTCATGACTTTCTGAATACCCTTCATCCTGATATCAAATTCACGATGGAGCGAGAAGTCAATGAAAGTCCTGTATTTTTAGATACCAAAGTTACCAAAAGTGAGAATGCCTTCGATATCGCTAGGCACCTCAAAGAAACAAATACTGGCACTTACATCCCTAATTTTGCTTATGCTCCCAAACGTTATCGTTTGGCTGCTATGAATTCACTTTTTCACCTTGCCTTGAAATTGAATTCTAATCCTACTAATTATCAAAAATCCGTTTCTGCTATTCACGGATTTTCTGAAAGAAATATTTTGCGCATGCGAGAATAAGTTGAGGCAAGACACAAAACAACGTTGCTCGACCAAACGCTCATGACGATTTCAAATTTATAACATGGAGCTTCCCCTACATTCTCTCTGGGAGAGACACCCCTGTAACTGGCAATGTGTCCATAAGACGCCAGAGTCAGCGCTAGTGAGCGGGTAATGTAACATTTTAACACCATTTGACAAAAAAGCGTGTCTTTCGTCTGTAAAATCCTTATCTCTGAACCAATTTTCATAATTTGTTTTCATCTTGATCCTTAGGAGATCTCGTCTTTTCGTTCATGATGAATTCAAATCTAACAAAGTTAACTTCATGAAAATATTTAGCTCAAGGCAGAAAAAGTGGCAAAAAAGCCTGTACCAAGCAAGGTACTCTATCTTCAGAAGGAAACTTGGTTATGACCTACTTAAATCATACAAATAAAGCTATGTATCATGTGAAAGCACACGAACCGTACTTTTAACTAGACTACATGTGTAATTCAGGATTTCATTTGGGATTTTTTCAACTAGCCCAAAAAATTGTCTTCTGTCCGATGCAAATTTCTTAGCTTGGAAATTATGTCTTCATTTTCTTTATTCGACGAAATATTTTATTTGTGTGTCTAGTTGTTGCGCCAAAAGGAAAAAATCAACTGGGGATCATCACAATTTAGTAATTGTGCATTTTAAAAATGTTCTGTATTCTTTTGACCAGAAGTTTTGATTTTTCGCAAAATTTCAATTTATAGTTCGACAGCCAGAACGAGTTTCTGCAGGGAACGAGGCCGAAAGTGAGACTTTCACACAATTAGGTACATCTTATGCTTACTTCGAATCGGCACGTCTGCCGAGTTCTAGTGAGTTCCTCTTCCTGTCAGACAAGATCAAAGAAAAGCACATGTAAATCCAATGAGACGCAGATTGCAGTTTTCGGCTAAAATGAAATTTTGTATGTTTTCTCTGATTTAAATAAAAGAAGAAAGCCCACAGTCAAAATTTTTGGCATGGAATGTCTTCAGATCATTTCCTATGATCTTCATGCACCCCTGTCTATGAAGCTAAGCAAATTGTATTTGGCGAGTCTCTTTACGTCGGCAAAAATAAATATTTTGAGCAACTTTATCTACATTCAACCACATTATCACATACATTGCCGTTTAGATGCATGGTAATAGCATATGCACATAATAGAAAATGACCTGAAGACATTACATGCCAAAAATTATGACTATAGGCCCAGTACTTTTCGTATAATCAGAGAAAGCATACAAAATTCATTTTAGCCGAAAACTGCAATCTGCGTCCCATGGGATTTACATGTGCTTTTCTTTGATCCTGTTGAACGTTTCGGGTCCTGACCCTTTCTCTAGGCAGTTAACTACAAAATGAGATGCTACGGTATGGAAAGTTGTGACACATACCGTAGCATCTCATTTTATAGTTAACTGCCTTGAGAAAGGGTCAGGACCCGAAACGTTGGCACCTTTGAAGCTTGTATCTACTCTAACTGATTTGTAATTATTGTGGCATAAATACTTCGGGAGAGAAAACTTTGGTTTTGAAAATTTCTTGGATATGGTCCTCCCGCTCATTACCATTGCTTAAGAGACTTACCCAAGCATGTCCCTAATAATGTGAAGGTTTGCTGACAGGGTTCTTCTCGTTGGACGTCAGCATAACACAGACGCAAGCGAATCCTGGTTATGGAGCTCCATGGGATTTCCCGATCTGAGCAGCTGTGCCACTTGTCCGCTTAATAGAGTGCACCTGCATACCTGTATCCATTGTAGCCTCAGGACCTCCATGGCGGCGCAGGGATGTTGTGAGGCTGGAACTGAGTGGGTTGGGCTATATTATTGCTACTGCGAGCGCGGGACATGCCGGGCTTGGGCCCAGAAATTCAGGGCCCAATTCTGAATAATTCAATCCTTGCTCACTATTGACAAGGTTCAGCAAGGATTGAATCCAGATAATAATAAGCTGTCTCGCGGAGTGAAAATCTTCGACACTGATGTATCTGAATAATGAATGAGTATTGTCTGAAGTTTATAATGTCGTGCACAGACATTGACCGGTGGATTAACTGCCCGGAGCATCATGTTACAACACAGTCTCCTTCCATTAATGTCCTGTGTTTACGTGGCATCAAGTCTTACAGCACATCAGTTGTCATAACAATCATTTCTGCGGATGAAGTTGCCATGTGAGTGAGCCTTACACTCCGTCAAAATGTATCATAGAACTTGACAACATCATCTCTTGATCGCTAGCTGAACTTAAAAACGCTTCTGTCATTTTGCTAGAACAATTTCCGGTAACTTTATGTCCTTTTTCTTTAGTAATTATCTTCAAGCACAATCGTCGTATACGTAGATGTTATCTCAGTTAAAAATTAAGTCAGTTGGAAGGTGGACATATAATAATAATAATAATAATAATAAATGGCTTTATTGCGAAATGACAGACGCATGTCGTTTACAAAAGTGACATAAGAAGACAAAGGACAAAGAAAAGGAAAAATCAGTTACTGTGGATCACTGTTACTCATAAAAAGTCACTATGGATCACTCGATTGATGAATGTCCTTCCGTTATTCTTACTAATTGTCTTTCTGTGCAGTCGGTGCAGTGTTGGTCTGAGATTCCTTTGGTGTGCAGCTACAGGCGTTAAGTAGCGGTGTAGTATGTGCTCTTTGCGCATTATTTTTCGGAATAATTTCTTGTCCATTTTCGCGGCGACTTCATGGATATCCGCAGGCTTGGCGTATCCGTAGCGTGCTCCTCGTTTCATATATTTATCAATGCGTTTCTTATCATCGTGAATCCATATCAACTGGGTACGGCGTACATAGTCTATTTGCCACCATCGTTGTATAAATTTGATGCAGCAGGTTTTGATTAGCATCTCGACTTCTTAATATCTTCATGATATACAAGCTTTTATTACACTTCTTAAGTAATTTGCTGACGTGGATGCTCATGTGTAGTTTTTATGTTCAGTTATAGTCCGGCAGCCAGGAAGAGTTTCTGCAAGAAAGAGTCCCAAAATAGGAATTTCACAGAATGATGTACACCCTGTGCCCACCACAAATCTGTGCGTCTGCCAAGTTTTACCTGGTTCCTCTTCTACTCAGACAAGATAAAAGAGAAATACATGTAAATCCAATGGGACGCAGATTCTAGTTCCTGGTAAAACTGATATTCTCTATGTTTCTCTGATTAAGCGAGAAGTATTAAGTCTAGAGCCAAAATTTTTGACATGGAATGTCTTCACGTCGTTTCAAATTTAATACATTTAAAAATATGTGCACTCGTATTCTTGCTAAACACTCAGCACAAAAAGAGTGAGAGTGGATAAATTAAAACTCGGTCACATGGAAGAAAGGCTCCATGCCTGATGTGTGCATAAAGAAGGTATATTTATTTATTTGTTGACTGACAACTTCACCTACTTGCACACAAAAACGTTTTTCTCTAGAAACCAGCCATTAGGAAATGATTTAAATTGGAGAGTTTTGAATGAGAGTGTAATCTTATGCATAGAACGAGAATTAAAAAAACCTAAAGTACAGTAGAGAAATGGCATTGTCTGAAAAATGTAAACTTGGGGGAAAATAGTTCTGATGTGATAGAGCCGCTGGTAATATTTGACGACATTTTTGATGAAACTGATCACGATGAGAAGCAGTCTCAATGGATTGATCATCGGTCAAGCGATCATGTCATGGGAATGACATTGGCCTCACTTAATGGAGTAAGAAGATATCTCCTCTATGCAAACTGCCGGGGGGAAAATCAACTTTTCAGTCCCACGGGATCACAATAAGGCCTCCCTTCTAAGGACCATTACCTGCATTTTACTTTTTTGTTTCAAAAGCTCTTAGTTACTGTCTTACTGAAGCCATGCGCATCCTTATTGGAAAAAGGTCTCTTTTGGCATCTGGATCCATCGTTTCCGGTCTTGAGCCGCCTGTTCCCATCGCTTTTGGGAACCACGTCCTTCACATTCGTTCTCCTGATCTATTCATTTTTGATTCGATCTTTTCTGGTAATGCTGAGAATTCGCTGCTCCATCGCACCTTGCATCACTGCTAGTTTTTCATCCAGTTTCCTCGTAAGGGACCATGCTTGTGATCCATAGGTTAGTACAGGGAGAATGCACATTTCAAAAAGCCTTTTCTTCGCAGTCATTCAAATATCTTTGGCGACAAGGTAACTTCGGATCTTCCAAAAGGCTTACCATGCGTATTGGACCCTACTAGCAACTTCCTTCCCTTGCCTCTCGTGGAATGAAATTGTTTGTCCAAGAAATATAAAATCTTCAACGTTTTGCTCATCTTCAAAAGTTCATAATAGACAATAGAGTTTTTCAATGATTTACAACCTTTTATTTCGGGAAATTAAAGCCCAGCGTAACAATAGGCTAATTAAGATTAATTAAATGCGGTCAAAGCTGCTTCGAACATTAGTTTTATTTCCTTCAATGAGTTTCATATTGATTTTTGACTGCGATGTGCGCCTTGCCACTAAGATCTCTGTTAGGAAGCAAGAAACATACATGGAATTATTTTGTTACTGAGCGGTTTAAATCAGGTTTGTGGCAACTGCTAGAATAAGGTGGTTATATATTCAGATAACTGTGTGAAATATAAACTAATGCAACCCTTCAATTTCACTTTCATAATAAATCGATCAATCACAGGTAATTTAGAAAGATTTCATCTCTCATGAGGCTCATTTATCATCACTAAAAATATCGGCAAGTATCTGATAACAGTTGATTGCTGGGGAATTGGTATAGAGAATTACAATGAAAAGTATGGATTTCCAAAGCGAAAATCAGAGGATATGACATTCAATGGCTATGGTAATGACATCATAAACTTTTGTAATGAAACTAATTTAATCATAGCAAACGGTAGATTCGAAAATATTAAAAGTATAGGAAAGTGTACGTTTCATTGTATTCAGAACAATGTCGTAAGGAAATCTATGATTGATTACTTGATCATATCAGAATCTATCTTAAATATATTAACTGGTTTTGAAATTGGTAATCCAGTTTTATACACCGATCATTCACATCTAAAAACATAATTAAAATTGACTTTCAACAATGAATTGCGAATTCTAAATCCAAAGCCTTCATGCAAAAAAATAGTTCCTTATAAATGGACTCAAGAAAATTGTCTAAAATTTGACAGAAATAAATTTGACATAAATTGTTCAGTACTATCTAATACATTGAACGCCAAGACAATGAATGCGAATGAAATATATCAAGAACTATTGAAAATAAAAAGTAACGCATATTACGGTAAAAGCAAAGTGCATAGTCTAAATATTCTAGGAACATAACAAGACCTAAGAAAAATTTACAGAACGGAAGTTGGAAAATATAAAGAATATAAATCTTATGAAAATTTGAATAAACTTATGCAATCGAGGAAAAACTTACAAAAGGAAATAAGACGAGAAAAACGTAAATTGAAAGACGATGATCTAAAGCAACTATTAGTTGCTAAAGAAAGTAATGATCACAAAACATACTGGCATTTGATTAACAATAAGAAGAAAACTAATGTTACAATCAATTTAAAACCTTCAGATTTCGTGATAGAACTAACAAAATCTGATAAACATTTTCATTATCATCATAGTATAATAGATACAGAACCTTCGCAACCCTCAAATACAATATTCAATGAAACTTTGGATGAAGATATAACGATAAATGAAATTAAAACTAATTTAAATAATGCCAAAAGTTGTAAATCGAGTGGTCCGGATGAATTCGTATCAGAAATGCTGAAAACATCTGACAAAATATTGCCTGTACTACAAATACTGTTCAACCGACTCCTAACTAACAAAGAAGAAATCCCATTTTCAGAAAGTCGGATAGTACCTACATACAAAAAAGGCGGGAAAATGTTACAACTAGCTATAGACCTATAAATTTAAGCTCTAATGTGGAAAAATTACTAACAAAAATTCTAAATGAAAGATTAAACAAATGGCTCAAAGAGAATGATATCATTCATTACTGTCAAACGGGATTTCGAAAAAGAAGCTCAACATTGGACAATGTTTATGTAATGAAAGAAGTATTGCAAATCTATAAGAATTATAAGCATCCTTTATATATAAGTTTCATAGACTTATCGAAGGCTTTTGATTCAATTCCTAAGAAATTAATGATAAA
Organism: Prostheceraeus crozeri; assembly: GCA_907163375.1. Classification (NCBI taxonomy): domain Eukaryota; kingdom Metazoa; phylum Platyhelminthes; order Polycladida; family Euryleptidae; genus Prostheceraeus; species Prostheceraeus crozeri. The sequence goes on along the minus strand of CAJQUW010004767.1, from coordinate 62,345 downwards.
TAAACTGCATGCACTATTTCCAAACAGCAACTTTCTCCACCTTCTAATGAAATTGACAACTAAAAAGACATAAAATATTATTTAATGGCGTAGAATCCGATGCATTTAACTTGCAAAATGGATTGCCTCAAGGAGATAGTTTATCTCCCACCTTATTTTCAATTTTTATGAATGACTTGGCCAAAGAAATTTACTCTAATACTGAACTACTAAATGCTGCAGTAATCGGAAATTTTCATGTACCATCTTTAATATATGCAGATGACATCCTCTTAATGAGTAATGATGAAGACGGATTAATGAAACAAATAAAAATAGTGCACAAATTTTGTAGCGATAATGGTCTAGAAATAAATTATGATAAAACAAAAATCATGATTCAAAATGTTAAGTATGATGATGACTACATAAGAATTAATTATGATAATGAAATTAAACACATTGAAATAGTTAAGGAATATAAATACTTAGGATTTTGGATCTCTCACAACACTAAGAAGCATCTAATTTTCACTTGCTAACAAAGGCAAACAAGCTTCCTATTTGACAGCCAAAAAACTGAAAGAACTTGGAAGTATTAACGGAACAATAGTAAAAAATACGTTCGAAATGCTGACTTTATCTAAAATGCAATATGGTGGAGAATTTTGCTTCTATAACAAACTGTCTGAATTGAATAAAATACAGTTTCAATTTTACAAACGTTTCTATCATTTGCAAACTACAACAGCAAACTATTGTTTAATAGGTGAATTTGGATTGCTACCACTTGAATATTATTTTGACAAAGCCGCAATCATCTTTGGATCAAAATTATTTCTGGTAGCAATAACAGCGTCATGAAAATCTGCTTTGATCATATTTTAAGTAATTTGAATAGTTCAAAATACTCATATACATGGTCTTGGAGAATAGAAAAGCTACTCAAACAATTAAATTTATCATATCTATGGGAAAAAGCAGCACGCTTAAGTTTCAACATTAAAGAATACAAGAACATTGTTAAAACTAGATTAGTAGAACATTTCAGAGCTGAATGGATAAATGACGCTAAAAGAAGTCAAACAGGTATTAGCTACTTGGAATCAGCTCAATTTGACTGTACAATAAAGCATTATTTGACATTTAACATAAGACAGAAAGATATCGAACCATTGCTGAAAATGATGTGTGGAAATCATGATTTAGCGGTAAGAACAAGAGCTTATAGAAATAGATTAGAATATGAAGACAGAATATGTAGCATCTGCAATGATGGAACAATAGAAACTGTATTTCATTTTATCTGTGAATGTTCGATGTACAACAAAATAAGATCACAAATAACACCATTTCTTGTCAATATCACAAAGCGAGATTCCTATGGAATGCTTCAGAAAATTGATATAGGAGGTATTGTGAAGTTAAGCAAAATCATAAAAGCAGCAAATGAAGTCAGATCTAAAGCATTGTTACAGCAACGAATGATTGCATGAATATCATTCAACTTCATAAAACCGAGACACGCAATAACGCTCTCAGTCGAATTTACTGAAGTCTATATCAGCCAACGAGGTCCGGAACATTGAGTTTGAATTGTATGCAATTGTGCATCAACATTGATTGCTCCATTTCAGGTAAGCAGCTGCTCAATATCATTTATATGTATGATTTCAATAAATATGCGAGAATATTTATACTTTAATAAAATTCTGTTCCGGACCTCTTACTAAATAGGTATATAAAATATGCTTTGGGATACTTTCAATAATTAAAAACTTGACAATGTGATATCAGGCCGCTTATATTTATTAATGCTTATAACCTATCCTCTAAATATCATTCATCCACTTCTTGTTATAATAAAATAGTACTTTATTCAAATGCAGTTTGTGCAATGTCAATGTCCTCTCCTTCCAGAGCTATCCTAATTTCTCCATCGTTGCCTGCTTCATGATATTGTCATCTATCTTGTAAATATTCCCATAACATTATCATAGTCGTAATTCTAACATTGTTCGCCATACTTTGTATTCGTATTCTCGATTGAGAAAATAAACGTTCTGATATTCTGATATTCTGGAATTCATGTTTCATTTTTCCCATCCTCCAGGAGCCGCTGGTATCGAGCAACAATTCGAGAAATGGTAATCCACCTCGATCGCATCTAACAGTGAGTAAAGATATTTCATTCTGAGACGTTTCATGAATGTTCTATCACAATCCAGCCATTCTCAAACGGTTGACGCATGAATTCATTCATGGTCTTAGAATTGAAGAAACTTTAAAAACAATATTTGTTATGAAAATGTGAGGTTCCACGTACCCGGGTCGCTATGATTGAAAATATGAAAGAATACCTTCTTCTTCGGGTACGGTATATTAAATAAAAATTACAAATTTTTCCTTAGGATATTTTCCTTAGGATTCTTTCATATTTTCAATATTTGTTATGTCTTTGTGTGGGTCATCACATTTTAACAGCATATTTCTATTTGTGGAAAGTAGTTTTATACAGGCTTGTGATACGGCGGGGCACATTGAACCATCTTTATTTTTGCTCTCATGTTCAACTTTGTTATACTTTATGTATCAGATCTATAACTTCAGTTTGTGAATTATCAGAATCAAACAACAAAATAGATATCTAAATAGAGTGACAACTACTAAGTCAATACAACCTTAGAGTCACCAACACCCTTGATTCCCCGACCGCACTCGCCCGACCTAGGAATCGAACCGAAGTCCGCGGATGGACACGAGCTCGCATCTTCTTCACTAGGCCACGCTGACGGTTCAGAACCTGCAAATGCCGTCTCGCTACAATATGAACGCTGGTAGCGTACAATAGGACAATATGCTGTCGATATCATTTAGAGATGACTTCTGCCTTCACTCGCATTCCTTTTGAACCGACAGCGTGGCCTATTGAAGAAGGTGCGAGCTCGTCTCCACCACAGTCTTCGGTTCGATTCCTAGGTCGGGCGAGTGCGGTCGGGAATCAAGGGTGTTGGCGTCTTGTATTGACTTAATAGTTGTCATTCTCTTCAGATATTCAATGCACTGCAAAAGACCTTTGTTGTCAACAAAATTGATAGTTTGACATTTTCATTGGCAAAAATGATGGCATATGCTTGATACGAAAAGTCCGTGCTAATTTATGAAAGAAAAAATGTTCATAGACTATCAGAGTTCTCAGATTAATAGCATTATTCATGATAGAAGAGCCTCAGTAAGAGAATTAATGCTAAATGTATTGAAATACAATATTGCATTTATCATTGTGATCATCAATCTGTAAATAAGCAATGGGTTCGTCCTAATCGATTACGCTCCAACACAGCTGGAGTAGCAGCGACTCTTCAAAGCTAGGGCCTGCAAGAGTCTGCCACCTGTAGTTGTGGTCACACGCCTCAAACCGTGGAGCACATCGTCACGGACTGCAGAGCGCACAATTCCTCCGGCAACACACAGCTACCTCGAAATCCCGATCAACATTTATTGATTTGGTTAAATGAGTTGCAGATTGATTTGTAATTTTGTGTTTGGCATGCGAATATGTATCATCAATTGAAGCATGCATGTAGACATGTAAGACACGAGTAGGCCTAAGTGAAAAAAGCTGAGAAATCATCAAAGACCAAAAGAAGAAGCTTTAACCATTCAATTTGTTTGACCTGCATAGGAGGTTCTAGTGTATTCAAATCCACATCATTTTGATTGAGATCACTGGTATATACCAATTTATCAAATAACCATTGTTTTCTTTAATCAAAACTATAACTTGAGATGATACATTTTCATTTACACATATCAAGCAACCTCGATGGCCACCCTAGCATTAATGCAAGCTCAAATTCTATTGTTCATAGACTTCGTCCGATCTCTCTTGCTTATTGCATTCTTATTGCTCTTCAAACAATCCCCTGGAAGGTTGTTCGAAATTGGTAGGAGAATGTGGATACGAGTCTTTCACCCTTTTTGCTAAGCTTGTCCTACGTAAGCTCGATTGGTGAAAGATCAGGACAGCGTGAAGGCCATTAGAATTACTCAGTTGCTGAGGTGTTATCACTTGGCTGGTGTACTCTGTGCAGCTATGCATTATCATCTTGGATGATAAGATGATGTCCCTATACTGCTTGAATAACAAGAGGTCACAATCTCCGAGAGATAACATAAGCCATTCAAGGTGTCCTGATGACAATAGCAGCCTTGACTCGTCCACCGTGCCAATTACCGGCCGAAATCCTAACGCTATCACCGCTGGATCGATCATGTTCTGAAATGCAGCAGACTGCATATCTCTCACCCACAGAATTAGATTGTTTAATCGTATCACTTTGCTAGAAGTGCAAACTGATTCAAACAGATGGCACATGCAGGAACTTAAAAAGTGGGCAAAAAGAAATTTTTAATACCTTACAGAGATAGGAAAAATAGTCGTGCGTCGCTTGCGGATTGTTCTGAATTCCTTCAAAATTCTCCGATCGCCACGACTCTTTCAGATTCGAAGAATTCAGATCATTGCGCAAGAGTTTTCTCGATAATGTTGGGCCCTCTGATCATTATTAAAAAAGTTAGCATGCGCACGAAAAAACGTTCACAAACTTCTCTGTAGAACTTGACATCGTCTGTGTCTCTTTGCTGTGTGATCCGGTTGATAACAGTCACTGAAACTTCGCACAATTTGGCGTGTTTGATGTTGAACTGGTTGCTCATTGTTCGATTGCTATGGTATTTAGTCAGCAGATTGTGCCATTTCATTAACGTTACATGTTCCAATGCCTCCCTTCTAGTCAAACGAAAGAAGAGATTACCTGTCTAATTCTGTGCTCTCACCAAACCATAGAAATAGATAACATTAAAACCTCTAAAATGGAAGTAAAGCTTCATGCAATGCACAATAGTGGCACAAAAATCGCACGCATTTTGACTTAGATTCGCTTGTCAACGGCTGTATGATTGGGTTAGAATCAGTCACATGCGCAATTCTAAGCTTTTCATTGGTGGTTCATGCCCCAACTTAGTTCCCCCGGATGTGCCGCGACCTTGAGTCAATTTCCATTCTAGTCAACTTCAGATAAACAACAATCTATTTCAGATAAACACCAAACCGTCTGTGAAAACTCTTCCGTCATGGAAATCGAGGGTGTACCGTGATTACTTGTCCACATCACGCGCTGTCACTCATCATCGCTACTTTTAGAATGTCACTCGCACCATTCTAATCTTTTTCGTTTGTGTTCGAGACCTGTACGATGTTCATTCATAAGGGAAAGCGATCACAAAAATTCATTAAATTCAAAAGGTTAGCGTACAGCATGTCTGCAAGATTTAAACCCCGCTTCTGTCAAATGTCAATATGCGGTTCTAATGTAACGCAACATTTGATACCAGCAGCAGATTTCCAGCCTGCTGCTAGATGCGAAACGCTCTGATACTGATATTTCTTCGCTGCAATCATCAGCTTTTGATCTGTGACTATATATATTTTCTCTGATGTTGCAGTTGCTTCCTGTCTTGCAACTTTTCTTTCTTCACACCAACGCGGTCACCAATGCCAAACAGCTAGCCTATGCGATGCATCCAATTCTTTACAAACATAACGCATGCGCTACGTCCACAGCGAATCATTCTAATAGACACTCATTTTGCGAATTCATCTTCGCGCTTCATCATGCATTATGTCAAAAAGACAGCAAATTTTGCAATTATGCGATGTTTAAACTTATCCGAGCGCTGATCTTGTGTAAGAGGATGAACGATGTCTTCATATGGCTATGCTAGAGAGGGCACATAGAAATTTGTTTGAGAGCAAGATCGACTTAGAAGTATAAAAGCTGCCATTAATTAGTAGTAGTAAGTGTTAAGTTTTTTCTGTCTGGCAGTATATGAACCATGTTCAAGTGTCCCATCTTGGGTGGTTCAATATGCATCATTGTTCATCGTAAACTTTTCAAAACCGTGCTCGTGTGTTAAAAAGGGTGCACTCAAACAGTTTTTAACTACTAGATTAATTAAATTGATAGGGTGCAACCGCGCATGTTATTTGGAATCAGATAATCATCTTACTGATCCGTTCGGAGCCTTCTGATAATGTCCTCGTCAAGGGCAGAGGAATTTGGATAATAGATAGGTAGGAACGAAATTTGTAGTGAATGTAGGAAATTGCAAAATTTTTCATCCAGTTTCTCTTTTCCTCTGAAGAATTTTACTTCAATTTTTCTGTCACTAACACGTCAAGATGTGCTGAAAAAACTCAAACAGTTTTTAACTACTAGATGAATGAAATTGATAGAGAATACTTAAGAAAAATTCTGTATAATGAAAATATACGCAAGTCGTTGGTTGTATTGAAACAAAAGCTTTGATTTTCTGAAAATTTAAACTTTTTTTATTGAAATTTTGGGATGTTCTGTGAAAATAATGATGGGGAAACAGTCGAAATTATCAGAGGAATCTCGCTTTTCTTGTTGCAATCAACAATGTCTGAAAACACAGTTTCCACCATAGAGTAGTGATATATAGGTAGTGTCGACTCAAAAAAGTATCTGTATACAGTGAAAATTTTTACATCAATAGATTCAGTTTTTTGCGGAGATTACGTTCCCGTGGTCCAAAAACTTATTTGAGCACTTTTGAAAAAAGTCAAAATTTGCCAATTTATATACTACCGAGATGACTCTCCTATATACATGTAAGTAGTATGAAACAAGTTGGATATCAAAAGGAATGAATATTTGCTAATAAGAATCCTATCTAAGCGGAAATCAAGGGAATTTCATGATCGGCATTATAATGAAAGTCTTTATGAAAAGGTCGCGATATTATTCGTGCTTTCTTGGCTGAAATTTGAAGTTTTTAATTCGATTTTCACCGGCATGATTCTATGATTCACTAAATTCATGTTTCATTTCTTGAATCTGAATAGTGATGTGGAACCATTTACATCTTTCAGAAGTCATTGTCTTTGATTATGTGATTTTGCTCTACCAGTGGTAGGTTGCCTGTGATATGATCACGGTTAAGAAAATACTCCTGAGGTTGAGCATGAAAGTAAGAGGAACCCATCGAATTGCTAATTTAACAAACATTGTATCTCCAAGGCTGTCATGAGAATTTGTGAAATACCATCATTCCTTCTGCATTACAATCATGATCACTCAATTCCGTTGTAATTTCTTCAAAACTGCAGAGATTTGCATATCTCACATTTGGTGACAATACCACCTGCATCTCCCTTGAGTTCATTTAATAAATTCGAAAGTGTATACACATTGGGGATTTAATAAATGCGGAGTTACCACTCTACCTATAATACTTGCTCTATGGTTTCCACTACTCATAGTTTCGCAGTGTGACAACTCCCCCCCTACCTACAAAATTCATGGAAATTCGCAATCATCGAAATAAAGCAGTTGCTTGTGTTAATGCATGTTTTTAGACCCTAATCAAAATTTTTTTTAGGGACTTGCTTTCGTGAGTGGAAATTTGTTCCTTCACATTAAAATGACTTATCCAGAACAGCCTTCGGAACATCTGATGACAAATCATTCCGAAGACTAAAAGGTAGTAAATTATTGCGAATCCCACATTTCTTCGACTGTAAAGCTGTCGTTTGAAGTAGAATGTTCTCTGTCTTCACATCGACCTTTCCATTTGACACGATAACCTGACTTTCCTTTATCCTCACATCCTTCCTATGTTCATGAATCTCCGAAAGCTTTGACAGCAGCATGATAAAATACAGTAATTGATCCTCCCGCGAATTCTTATGCAACCGTCGATTTCTCCCCTGCTCAATCTTTTTTTCTTTATGTTTATATTGCCTTGCAACCATTCGGATGCTATATCAAGTCTCGAGCTCATCATAAACATTTTACAATATGACGCAAAGTTCATTTCAGTATGACTTTTTGATTTGACTTTTTCCCTTTCGGAGCATCGGGATGATGTATAGATACATTTCCAATGCTTGTACTCCGGCCGCAAGCTCGAGCTTGTACAGGGAACGAGGCCGAAAATTGAGACTTTCACAGAATGTGCACCCTGTGCCTACTACGAACCTGCGCGTCTGCCTAGTTCTACTCAATTCCTCTTATTGTCAAACAGGATCAAAGAAAAACACACAAATCCAAAGCGATGCAGTCTGAGTTTTTTTCGCTAAAGATGAAATTTTCTGTGTTTCCTATGTTTTAGTGAAAAGTACTAAGTCTATAGTCATGATTTTTGGCATGGAGTGTCTTCAAGTCACGTGTTCATGCACGCTTGTCCATGAAGTGAAGCACATTCAGTTTTAGCAGACCTCCCAATATCGGCAAATATAGCATTTTGGCCTATTTTAGTAGTAGTAGTAGTGAAGTGTATATATTTCATGAAAAATAAAAATCATTCAATACAAATGCTAATACAAAATAACGGAGAGTAAAGTGTGACATTTACATACAAATGAAGTTGCAGTTACTCAAGAGTTCAATCTCAGCGTTGGAAGGACATATTGTAATCAAGACCAGCTTTTATAAAAAATGCGTTGCTTCTTCTAGCGGTGCGAAAAGCGTCTATTGCAAAGTGTCTTGAAAAATGTAGACGAAGAGGAACAATTTCTCTCAAAGGATGAAGTGGGTTTTCACATTTCAGCAAAAAAGAAAAAATTAACTTGCTGAACAGGTCATCAATATCGCACACTATGTTACACTTACATTTGAATCCGCAGATAATATATGGTGAGCACGTTTCGTAATGCGACGAATCTTAGATTGTACGCTTTTTAACCAATTTTAGCCAAATTTACCAAAAATAGTCTATACGGCCACCTGGAAAGGACAGCATGATAATAATAACATAATCATTCGTTTATGACTGATTGAATGGTCAGGCTGGATCGGTGAAATATATTTCAAAGTTTAATAAAAAAAGTGCATCAAGAGATCATATTTTACATTTTATAAAACAATGAACAATCCAATGATTTCGAAGTCTTTTTTCACGAAAGCAAAAATAATAACGGAAATAGCTTAATCAATGAAAACGTAGAAAATTTCACTTTTATCAAGAGCTTCAATCTGCTTTCCATTGGATTAGCTTTGTTTTTCTTTGATCCTATCAAACAATAGGATGATACGGGTGGAATTGGGCAGACGCGCATATTCGTTGCAACCACAGTGTGCAGATCATTCTGTCAAAGTCTCATTTCGGCCTTTTTTCCTACAGATACTCACTCTGACTGGCGGACTTATTCATAGAGATGTCATTTTTGTATTCGAGATACAGTAGAGAAATACTTTCACAGTTATCACCGCTATTATCAACCTTTTGGGGAAGTGTTCTATGTAAATCTCTAATCTGATAATTTGTAATATAAGTACGGAAATTGTTCAGATAGTATTAATTGAATCGATAGACACCATTCTAGTGTATACGATGGCATTCACTGTAACATGGTGCTTCTATCTATGGTATTATCTACTTTCTCTATCGATTATCAAAATTGATATCACTAGCTCAAACGGTTGATGTTGCTTGATATCAACTGATCCAGATACTGATATCAAATTATGCAATATCAGCTACTTTGTTGTCTAGCATCGGTTTATCACAACGTTGTAGCTAGCTTTTTAGGTATATACTGCTTTTATTGACTAGCTATGGTAGATATAAACCGAGCCTAGATATAAACCCCGCCTGCGGCTCGGTTTATATCACGCCGTAGCTAATCAATAATAAGCATTAAACCATGCCTGTTTAACTCTATTATGTAATTTTCCTATCTATGTGATAGCGATATGGAACGTAAACGCCTGAGATGGACTGTTTACTCAGATTTCTATAAATCAAGAGATTTTATGTACTTTTGTGGGATGTATGTGCATCATACTTGATGTCACAATAATTGTAAATTGCCACTTTGTACATAATCTGCCCTTTGTAATCTCCCATATGTTGATGTCTATCTTCTATGTTAAGCATATAGATACCATTTGTAAAATAAATGAAGAATATCTTGGTTAATCAATGTTAAACAGACATGGTTTAAAACGGTTATATCATGGCTAAATCTAGTTCATAGCAGGCCTCATTTACGGGCAATTGCCCTTGTTGAGACCTGCCAAACTAGATTTAGCCATGATATAACCTTTGCGTATGAACCTCAAAAGCTAGCTATAACCAGGGATACCATCAATACCATAGATACTAATCATAGATATCCCTGCTATAACTATACTTTATATAAGCAATAATGATTTTCAAACACATGCTGAAGGCTCTCAAGTCACACTTTCTCAGAGCACGATATTCTGACAAAGATTTTGTTCAATTTCTTCGATTTAAAACGGTTTTAATAATTGCGCATATACATCACTTCAATGACATGAAATTGTTGTCGAATTCTCTAAAGTAAAAGCATATACATACTCATTGACATGATTAATGAAACAAACTATCATTGGCTTGACTTGAAGTTTGTTTCATTTTTTCTCAGGTATGATGCAATATCTCGCTTTCTATGTATTGCCATTCAACACATTAGAGCATAGAAATTAACAATACCATAGAAAGTCCTAGAATGGAAATTGCATGAAAATTACGGCACACTCCGGGGGAACTTAGTTGGGGCAAAAAGCAAATTTTGCGAGATGGTTTTCTTGTTTTCTGGTTGGTATTTTTAATTATCAAGTCAATTTGTGATCTGGATTGTTGCCCCTTGTCCAAAGATCATGTACACAAAAGCAATACTGAATTTACGAAATACTGCGGCGACAGGATGACAAAGAAGGAAATCCTTTAAAACGTTCTGTACGTTCATCATTTTGAAATATCGCTCCTATAATCTATCAAGAGTATAATCAGACACATGTGCAACTTGTAATGTCGATTTACAGAACATGCATTGCTCCAGCTTGAAATCAGAGGCCAAGAAATCTCAGAGTATTCATTTTAATTTGAGGGATTCCCCTGTTCAATATATTTGAACAATTTTCAATACCTTTGCATGCTTTCGAATATGAGCCTCCAAAATATCATCACACTATATTACATAAGTAATCCAATGATTAATTGAAGAGTTCCAGCGACATTTCATGTATCTGATAAATGACTGTCGCTAAAGAAGCGTTTGATGTGTTTATTCAAGAAAAGGCTAGGTTTCTTAACCGCTTGAAGGAGAAATTATCCAATAATTAGAATTTTTATCTTTGAATTCTTCAGATGTTCTTACAACCAGTACACCGACTACTTTCGATAATGACTCTGTCAACCAAATTTCAAGTCGTAATCCAGTGTTGAAAAATTGGAAAATAGTTGTCAATGACTGGTACAAATAGACGCAGTATATTGATCCATGGAATAGTAGGCTATTTTACATAAAACAATACCACCATCTCACTTAAAATTCTCTTCATGAAAATCCTGCAATTTGATGTCAACAACTTCCACAACCAACTTGGCAAATAGTTTGACTATGACATAATGTTTTAGATCGAATATGATCTACAAACCATAGATTTTTCCATGTGCCATCATTGTACATAAGCAAGATATCAAACTTCCATTCTAGTGTACTATTATCTACTTCTATGCATTAGAGAATGGAGAAAGATCTATGGTGGTCAAATTTCAAATTTTGATATCGATACAACTGTCACAATTGCTTTTACAAATTGAACATAAACGTGAACTGAAATCCAGCTTTTGTAAAATAAAATGGCACACGATCAGTTTACCAGAGGTATGGCTATTGGAATGATTCGTTGTGGTAGAAGTTGTGCGAGTGTTGCCGAAGAGCTGCAACTATCGAGAGTCGTTGTTTGGAGGTGGTGGTGTCGATGGAAAGCAGAAGGAGATGTTAAAAAGAAGAAGGGATCTGGTCGACCAAGAAAGTCTGCAGGAAGGACAGGAGCATGTCTAGTTTTAGCTGCAAAGAGGAATAGATTTGTGTCAGTCCCAAAGCTAGTTGTACTCTGGAAGAGTGCCTCAAATGTAGTCTGTAGCGTTCGAACGGCTTACCGAAGATTGCGAGAAGCTGGAATTCAATCGCGACGACCAGCTGTCCTAATTCCATTGAGTTTTGAGCACCGCAGAAGACGAGTTGCCTGGTGTGATGCCCATCGCTCATGGAATGACCATCACTGGCAGAAAGTCTTGTGGACCGATGAATCGAGATTCACTCTGGATTTCAATGACGGTCGTGTCAGAGTGCATCGTCTTCCAGGTGAACGCCTTGCCCCATGCTGTATTAAAGAACACGACAGATATGATGGTGGAAGTGTTGTGCTGTGGGGTGGCATTTGGCATGGCGGACGAACGGCAGCAGTCATATCAAAGGCACGTTGACTGGAGAGAGGTATCTCAATGAAATTGTGCTTCTTGTTGTTGCCCCAGTGGTCAGGGTGGAGGATCTCGTCTTCCAAGACGACAATGCAAGACCACATCGCTCCTCGACTGTCATTGCAACTCTTAGGAGATTGGACATTCAAACCCTTGACTGGTCTGCACGCTCACCTGACCTGTCACCCATTGAACAAGTCTGGGACGAGCTTGGGCGGCGAGTGAGAGACCGCTATTCACTTCCACCAGTGTCCCTGAAGATTCTCTCTGAAAGACTGACAGAGCAGTGGCTTCTCCTTGAAACATCCTTCATTCAGAAACTTTGTGAATCCATGCCATCTCGGATTACTGAATGTATTGGAGCTAGAGGGGGCACACGCGCTATTAAAGTTGAATCTGCTACATGGGTTGTTTTTCTGTTCTAGCGACTTGGTGGAGATTGTGACTAAATTATCAAGGTATCATACATATATGTATATATACCAGTCAAAAATAAAAGAAGTTAAAGAAGTAAATGTTTCAAAAATTTTGTCAATGAGTATGATATTTCTTCACAAGAATGGGTGTTTGATGATTCTCAGTGAGCTTTCCATGTTGTTCATTTAAAATTCAGTTTCACTGTGTTGCTATCATCAGACGAACTTGAATGCGGAATGTTTTATTTCAAAGGAAAATAATGAGCTAATGAAAAGGAAACTCGTAAACTATTAAAAGTAGAAAACTATCATCTTGAATGACAACTATGAAGCTTTACAGAACAAAACAAAAATTTCAAGTCCGACAATAACTTTTTCATGCTTCATATTGATTTGATGATATTGCAATGTAGAGAACAATTCTTTGCAGTGAATAACTCTTCTTATGAACGCTATTGATTTTTCTTAGACGAGAATAGGCGGTTAGAACAGCAGTTGTCAGTGAAGTTAAGTGAATATTTCGAAAAACTCTCAAATGAAAGTGAACCGTGAAGTTCCGCTCCTTTCCATGACACAAACAGTTCCGAAATCGATAGCTAATAACATTTACCAAGAAGTTCTTCGTTTTTCTGCCTTTCCGCACATCTTGACGTGTTAGTGACAGAAAGATTAAAGTAAAATTCTTCAGAGGAAAAGAGAAACTCGATGAAAAATTTTCTAATTTCCTACATTCACTACAAATTTCGTTCCTACCTATCTATTATCCAAATTCCTCTGCCCTTGACGAGGACATTATTAGAAGGCTCCGAACGGATCAGTAAGATGATTATCTGATTCCAAATAACATGCGCGGTTGTAGCCCTTCAGCTCGTGTAATTATAATGGTTGAAATATTAAATCCGGCGTACCGATTAGTGATTTTGTAAATCGGCCGATCATTTTGTCTAAATTCATCTGAAATCGACGTTTTTGATATGCCCAAAGTATCGATTTAGTTAAAAGCAAGTTAGTGATAACAAAGTACACCAGATGATAAGACAGATTCTGAATTTTCCATGCAAGTCGTTGTGATGTTGGTCTAGTGCAGTGTAGATTTGACTAATTTTGATAAATTGCTTTTGATTAGATTCTCTTGCTACATGTGGTATTACTCGCAGCACAAGAGAATTTTGGTGACAGAAACAAAAGTTTCTTTAATCTGATAATTATGCAAACTTGTGTGGCTTTTTTAACCTGACTACTTTGGAAAGGAGGCGTACAGTGCATGACATTGTATTCTTTGCATAGTTATAAGTGGCATTGTTAATTGTCCATATCTTGTATCTTCAATTCCTTTACATGTGCGTGTTCGCCGTACCAGACAATCTTGTACATTTTCAATTAAAAGATGTCGCGTCAATGCTACGAAAAGCGACTTCATTACAAGAGTTAGCATACTATTGAGCGCACTCGATGACATTGATGTGTTCAGTATGTCTCTCTACACTTCAAGTGCACTCTACGGTTTAAGTAGTGCACGTAGAGTCCCTTTACTTTATTACGAAATGTGAATTTTATTACTTTTTTAATGTGATTCTTCCTACTTCCTCACTATTATGTTATTATGGAGTATCATTTGCCCTGTATACCAGATTGACTGTCATTGGCAGCAAGCCGTTGTCATCTGCAATAAATGCAAATAGATATGATTACTTATGATCAAAATCACATCGATAATCAGCATCACTAAAATAAAAGAGACGCGGAAGAATGATCAACCAACCAATCCATTTCCTGACCAAAGCTGGCGCCTCCACTGATCCCACTCTTGTTGCTATGTCGTGAGGGTTTGAAGTGACTGGTACTCGCACTTACTCAGAACTTAGCTCTTGGTAAATGATAATTCCATCTGTTCTTTGCGAAAATGAATGTACAGGCTAACATTTTGCGATGGGATTCGAACCCAGGTGCCCAGTTGTACCAATGAGCATTCCATCACGGATTCAATAACAACTAGTCAGCTGCAAATCAAATGACTGCTTGTCTCATCCAATCAGAGGCAAGCTCATGACATGGCTCGGGATCTTCAACACTTTGGAGGTGCACTGATCATCGCTGCTTCCACAGTGAAAACCGTGTCCGGGGCTGACTTTTTGAAACACGACTGGGTCGCTTATTTTTAAGATAACCTTGACGTCCTCTCAAGCTTGGCATGCCTTATAGGCCTAAATTACGTTGATACACAATCAAGCTTGATTTGTTAGGTTTACAATCATGTCAATCATGACAAACACTGATAATATTAGACGTTGATGGATAGAGTGCGAGCTTCTACGAGACACGCGCACAGTCTTTCCCCAAAGAATAGTTCCATAAATGAATTTAAAGACCAGCTCGTCCTGTACAAAACAGGCCATGGAAAACGATTTCTGAGGGATATGATAACTTTCGAAGTATTTTATTGGCGGGACAAGATATTTGATAACATGGATATTTCGTTTGCGGGTGCGAGTCATAGCAACGGTTAGCGTATTTGGACTTACTTTTCAATATGAACTGAACTCTCGCTCTTGTGATTTGATCGGCCATCGTCCAGCCAGAAAGGCGTTGTACCCTCAACATCCACTACATGTAATCTATGACAAAACTTCATCGAGATTCTGACTTCACTAAAGCACTTCTCATCGTAAAATCAAAACTATGACCCAACGTTTCAAATGATCAGTCATAAAGTTAGTTTAAGTCCACTTGTTTTTATTTTTCAGTCACTCTTTTTTCTTTATATGTTCACTACTTCTGAGTTTTGCTTGAAATGCAATAAAGCCATTATTTTGACAAACGTAGGACTACTATCCTCATATAAATGATTGTACTTTCTGACTATGTATATTATCTCATGCATGCTAATATGGCTTTACTCTGAACTAGAAAACATCTTGATTGAATCCTGAAATATGATAATTGATTATTCAAGCACAATTTGCCACTTTATTCAAATGGTTGTTCGCTTTTCTGTCATTCTTTTCCTTGTAATCTCGCCGCTTGTCTGAAGCGCATAATTACATTCTTAAAAGACCTGCTCTAGTTACTGGCTACATGAATACTCATATAGAGAGCAATCGTAGCACATCGAATGATGAATTTCTGGGAAATTTTTCTCCACGTTTATAAAGATTTTATTGTAGTTAGACCAATCCTAGCTTTACGATGTTTCTAGTCGATTTTTCAGACTTTTCTTTTCATGCAGGTGTTCGTGACGTTGAAGTTACAAATTGTAATTTTTAAATGACTTTTCAATAGCTTAATCAATCGCGTGAACAATTCTTTTGGCATAGCCTACGGATATTTTGCTGTTCACATTACCTCTTGGGTTTATTTCATCACAAAATTAATTATGTATATATTTCCTTTTTTTGATGGTTTTGCAGAACCGCATTTTGTTCCTCCATTCAGATCGCCATCACAATAGTCAGCTTGATGACGTTGATCCTTCACGTTACACTGTTGTGTAGCTCTCACTGGGTAGTGACGGATCGAGGGCACGTGAATCTCTGGGAAGAATGTGTTCATGTCAATCAAAGTATTATCCCTGGAATGGCTCCGAACCTACAACTGGTGTGCATTCCAAACAAACACAGTAAGTTAATTCATGGTATCTGATAGGAGTTGCTGATGCTGAATAACCCATCTTCAATATTCAAGGTAGCAGAAGCCCGGCTAACTTATTGACTTCTTAACGTTCAATAGTGATCATTGTAATTCTCTCAAATTGTCTTTTGAAAATCTCACAATTAAATTCCATGCTCTTTTGTTAACAACGTTGCTATGTAGCGACTGAGTGATAGCAGTAAATAAGAAAAGAATTTTTGATTTGAATGTCGACATTCCAATTATTAGTTGTAGGAGCCATGGTAAGCCAGATGGGAGGTTTTAATGTGAAAGCATTCCATTTTGTCTCATGCAATGTATTTCGCATGCCACCAGGGACGTAGGCAGGGGGCAGCGGTGGGAGCGGCGTTCTCCCTGCCCCGTTTGCTCAAGTATTAAAGAAAAACAGATTACAATTACGAGATTTTCTTATGCTGCAGAATGGACACGCAGCTGAGAGAAGAGAAAATATCAAAACTAAAATTCAAACTTCATGTATTAACTCACTATAAAATCCACTATGATTGAATTGTTGACCTATCAGTCCAATGCATCGTCGCAATTCCTTCAACTCATTCCATTCCTAGGATGGAGGTCCTCATAAAGGTTTGTACCATTTTGCCGCTCCATTTGTCTACTGAAGCAGTTCCGGAGGCTCTCCGATCCACTGCATTCTGCGATTGGAGGCGCTGCATTTGTCAGCTGGAGGCGCTCCTTGTCTAGAGGAGCTGTTCTGGAGCTCTCCAATTCGCAAAATTTGTCGATTGAAGACAGACCGCTCCATTTGTCTAAAGGAGACACTCTGGAACTCTCAAATTCGCTACATTTGTCAGAGGCGCTCCGCTCCATTTATCTACTGGAGCTGTTCTTGGGCCCTCCAATCCGCTGTAATCTTTGGGTGGAGGGGCTTCGCTCCATTTGTCTAAAGCAGTTCTGGGGCTCTCAAATCCGTTAATTCTGTCGGTTAGAGGCGCTCCGTTTCATTTATCTAAACCAGCTTTTCTGGAGGCTATCCAATCAGCAGCATTTTTCGATTGCAGGCGCTCCACTCCGTTTGTCTAATGTAGCTGTGTTGGAGGCTCACCAATCCCCTGTATTTGTCGTTTGCAAGCGCTCCACTCGAGTACGGTATAGATCTATATCTCCCAGACGGTAGCTGTCTGTAATTAATACAAGAGATGGCTGCCGTATATACATTTACTTGGGTAATCGCCGCATGTTTCGCGTTTATAATTATAATATACTACTGCATAATATGGACAGGACACGTTAGAATTGTGCGTGTGTGTTGCTTGAGAGAGCCGATAGAGGATAAATTGGAAAGATTGTAGATTTTTGTAGATGACATATGTAGATCTGGAGCTTTCCCCACTGTCTTATAATATTTCTTATAGCAAAAATATTTCAAGTATACTGGACTTTATGACATCTATTAAAGAAGGATTTTAGCGCATCTTCGAAATATATCGTGCATAAATCATGATACTTTCTATACCTGCATATACTCAATACACAGCTATATGAAGTTCCGGAGTCTTACGACAGGTTTTATTGACTAACAATTGTGATAATATAAAGTGAGCTGAAGTCGAGGCTTTGGCTTTTGACATCAAAAAAGAAAATCTTTACAGGTGATTGATAATATCAGATACTAAGAAATATTCGTTTAATGTCCCTTTACATCCTCTATTACTTTCTGTATTATCAAACCTTTGACTTCACATTTACATACATGACGGATACTCATGGTCTACTATTAACATGCGTGTATATTACTGTGCTTGACCCTCTGACTGTCTTAGTCACAATAAGGGCAGATAAATTTATCAGATAATCAGCAATTTATTCTAAAAAAATTAACCATTCATCAGTTTTACAGAAAAGGCGCTCCATGGCCCTGAGAGGCGCTTACAGGATTGCGTAAAGAAAAAGTACATTTATCAAATATGAAAACAAATTTCTGATTTCAATACTGCTTTAAAACGCTGAAAAGATGGTGCAGAAGCACATTTAGCAGGTAATGAGTTCCAAAAAGGAAAACACGATAGAAAAACTAATTACGCAATGTCTTTGTGTGAGGTAGGTATTTTGGAAAAACTTGGCAAGGATTGTTGGCACTTTTGGTGGAGTATGGGGTCTGAAGTGAAGTAAAATATTTCCAAAAATCAGTTTCAATTATTATATAATGCGCTTTGAAGAAAATGATCTAAATCTAACATTTTCCGTCTTTCACATAGTGAACGAAGACCTAATAATTATAAACGATGATCATAATAGTCTTCATAAGAAATTTTGCATAAGAATATTATTAATTATCAGCATTATATCACACTTTCTTGAGATTTTGATTTTAACATAGTGATAATCATTTATATAAATTGATTTTCTGTGACTTTGAGTGAATGTATAGTTAAACTGCAACGCTTACCCCGGAAACATACGCATAAATAATTATCTAGCGCACACGCTGTATGTTAGAAGATGATTGCGTAATTGAGAGAATTTTTTAGATTATATAAAGGACTACCAAGGTGGGAAGAATTGGTCACCTTTGATTTTGACTAGTAATAGCTTTCAAGAATGTTGGTTATGCTCGTGTTCAAACAGAAAGTGGCCAATGGTGATTTTCTTAATCAGCTGGATATGTCAGAAATCAGTGTATTCACTGTAGTAAGCTTGTAACAGTCATTTGCTCGGTCATCCTCCCACATCATGAAACAGAGTCGACAGTTTTAGTGGGAGTTAGCCAGAGGCTTGGCAATAATATGCGTTGTTACTCGATTTGCACGACCTGAGGCTTGCATGCTCTATTCATGTCCTCACGTAACAATTTTATCGGTCGACTGCGAGCGCAAATCCCTGAAGCTACAGCGCATGTTACGCCAGAGAAAGTGCATAAGGTCTTAGAGATGCCATGATACTGAAAAACTGTCAAGAAGATGCGATACATGAGAATTGGCTATCTAAATCAGATTTGATAGAATTTAAATTAGAAAGAGGAAGTGTTTTATGCAAGGACTCAGTTTATGGAAACCATATTCACGCTATCTGTGATTGTTTTGAAGTTTGTTGAAAATATGATTTGATTGAATAAAAATTGTAATTTCTTTGATTCATTATGAGAATGTGCATAAAAGCATAAAATAAAATTTGGATTACATGTGATTTTCATTGAAATAAAGAATGTTTATGTAATCAAAATTTATATTAAGAGAAAAATACATGATTGAAAGGAAAATTAAGACCTTTATTAAGGTGATAAATTCATCACTGCTAAAATGTAGTAGACTTTGTTAGTCCGAGGAGTCAATGCTACAACTCCTGTCGATTCACCATAATACATAGACCTTCATGAAAATATCACATTTTCTCGAATATAATTCGGGGTTGAGTGATTGTTTTACATATTAAGTGCGGATTCCATTTGAATGCAGGTGGCATGAATATATTTTTGAACTTGGAATTAGCCTCCCGATATTTTGGTAATTAAATGCCACATTGTGTGCATTGTTGATGAGTTAGAATACGAAGAGGAAGAAATCGAAGAGAAAAAAGAGAAACAGTGGAGTGGGACACGAGACACAAGATTTGCAGGAAGTAGAATCAGTGGCCTATCTTAGGTGAAGATGCAGATAAGGACCATTTCGGTTTTCCCTATCATTTTACTGCGATCTCTAGCAGTATTGGTTGAGCTATTATTGATTCTATCATTTCTTATCACTTTGACAAAAAGTGTATACTCCCTTTTTAAGGAAATAGTGAAATTGGAATTTTTAATCAGGCAGCTTTATTCTGTATTCTTTATGATGTTTAAAAGAAAGATCGGGGCAATTAGAAGATCAATGATCTACATGTATGTTATGATATGTTGATTTTTTGGAACTCAAGAAGTTATGGCTAGGTCAACTGCTGATCAATAAGAAATATTGACTGCCATTGTCTTACAAGGAGTGATATGAACATTCTGCATGTAGTCACACTCCAGTAGCAGTGGTTATACGAAAGGTTCGCAAAAACATCTTGAATGGCAGGTGTGGGTTCTTTTCGAGAAGATGCGAGATTCATGTAGCGTCGCTTTACTAGCAGCTCAATGCGTGTATCTATGATACGCTATAGTATGCCTATAGTACGCTATAGTTGCAAGGGAGCATTGGGCACCGCCCACATCTCGGGTGATTTCAAAGAATCTCAATTGAAAGATTCTAAGCGCCCATCTCCTATATTCCTTGTCAAACGTTTGTTTGGGTGTGATGAGAGCACCTATAATCCTTCCTTCATATGGCATTGGCTTCGATGTGAATTGTGATCCCACCTGAATTAAGATACCTCTAGTATTTGATTATAATTATGATGAATTTCTAAAAGGCTTAGTACATAAACCGATGTTAGATATCTACCAAACTCTTTTTCTGCACTTCGTTTGTAGATATCATTGGTAGTTGTGGATTAACAGTGAGAAAAATAGATGTTTGCTACCTTCTGCTGTTTATCTCTAGAAAATTCCAAATGGTAATTCAGGGGGTACCTAATTCAATTTTTACAAATTTGTGGCTACCTAGTGAGAAATCGCATTTGTTATTTGTAATCTTATTTAAGTCTATTGCATTACATTAAGTCTCTTAGGTGTCATTCGGTCATTGTGTTCTGCTGTGGAATAACTTAAAATTCTGCTGTTATTCAATCAAAGCGTCGCGTGAAGCAGACCGAATTGGAGAAGCTTTCAACTCTGCTTGTAACCAACGTAGTAAAATTGCCTGGCAAAGTGAAGTCTGCATGACATAATGAGGCTACAATTTTCTATGTTCTGGGAAGTTATCCTGTGGTCTCCGTGGCACAGTGGTTAAGTGTTTGGCCTAGCGATCTTTTGGTCCAGAGGTCGAGTCCTGAAAGTGTCATTGGAAGTCGGCAGGAACGGCATCTGGGCTAAAAGTATACCACAACGCTCCACACTGAAAACTGTACACCATTAAAATCAGCTAAAATAACCGTTAAACTTCACAGAAAATATCCGTAAATATCTGTTAAAATGGTGACGTCCCAAAGTGATGAGTGATGACGTAACAGTTAAAATCCATTCATATCAGATAAAGCAAACGTCTGTTTTTACGGATATTTGCAGTTCAGACTGTAAAAAACCGTGAAACTAATTTTAGCTGTTAATTTTATCAGATATTTACAGCTTACAGTGCAGAATTGTCTGACTAAGTCAGATGGTATGGGGGAGTAGTGACGCTAGAGCTTCATTTTTTTGGGAAGTCAGCTTTAATTATTTAATGTATCGATGAGATTGGGTTTTCCATTGAATGCAGCTAATTACATAAACAAGAGAAGTTTCTTTTCAACAGTGACAACGTATCCTTTGCATCTGTAAAACAATATTTTATGATGTGAAGACGCACTCGTAATGAAAATTGAAAGACGCCTCAAATACGCAAATCTGTAAAAAATATTATAAGAAGCAAGCAGCGATTGCAGCCTTAATGAGGCATTGCTTCAATAATTTAGACTGGCACAGAGCACTTGGCACTGTTTCGCACAAACAAGTCAGCCTTCTTCAGAGAATGTTTGCACAAGATAAACCCTTTTGTCCGTTTTTCCTCCCTCTTTAAAATGTAAACCGGAACCACCTCCGCACGTCATTACGACTTATTGAGAAATATTGAATGCATTCCTTACATTAATATGTCTGTCATCCTCCCTTTTGATAACCATAAGGATTCTTGCTGGCAGGATATGCAATGATTTTGTACATTCCAAAGTTGATTGCAATTTCCTTACAAGTAAGGTAACTTTGTTCTGATACAAGTGTATCTCATCACTTGACAATGAGCCACGCCTACTTTTCAGCAGTTCCATTAAACTTCAGATATTAAGCATTTCTGTTCCATTAACAGGAATTGGAAACAACTTCTGGAAATAAAAGTCTGGTGAAATCTGTTCACCCTGTTCTATAGTGGAAGCAATATTCTTTGCAGATACTGTATATCCCATATTTTTGGGAGAGAAATATTCAGAATCTTCGAGTATCAGAAGCTATGCATTCTCCGAGACGAAGGCGAGGCATAGCTTTTGATGTGAGCTGATTGGACATCTATACCCCGAACTTTGTCGGATAAAACATATTCATCTCACGAGTTCACAGCTATGCATTATCTGGTTTTGCAGATATATGCACGTTTTCCTAGTTTTGTGAATAAATAAATTCTACGAGTAGATTAAAGGCTCAGAATCTGCTGCAGGTTAATGACAAATCTCCCGGGTTGACCGGAATAAAGAAAGAGACGATCCTCAAAGACATAACTTGATCCTGCCGAGAGATTCCGATTTCAGCTGGCACCAAAGTGCAGACTTAAAAATGGGCATGAATTATCAGGACAGGCCTAGTCCATTTTATCTGGAGTATTCTGGCCTAAGCCCTCTCATTTGGGCCCGCTCTGCCCAACCAAAATCAGTTCCAATGCACATGGGCTGGTATCTCATGAGAAAACGCATGTCAAATTTGCAAGTAGGCTAGACATTTAGCTTTACTTACACATTGCACAAATACACTGAGTTGCATCCAAATATTTCATAATTTAGTAATTAAAAGCAGGCCGGCTCTAGCTGTGCAGTAGGAACTTGTTTAATGTGAAGGTTGGACCCAGAGACATGCGGTCTTGTTTAAGCTAGTAACACTATAATGGAAGCGCGCTGTGTATAGTCAACCTATTTGCACACTGAAACAACGAGCTAGGCGCAGTGGAGTTGGATACGCCGCGACCCGCCCGAAGAAGACCACGCCGCGACACGCATTGCTAGTTTGCATCCCACAAAAGCCCGCGCCATTATTTTTTAGCCCTCAAATTAGAATTCGTCTTTTTGTCTTCGGACATGCTTTGAGAAGAGACTATACAGGGTTGAGCCCATGCGACCATGCTGGTCCTGGTAGATTCATATTTATAAATCAATTTTTACATGCACAGGCTACTGGCAGACTATCTAGTCCGCTACATAAAAGCGTAGCTTGCGCATGCATACATTAGGCTCTAGTCCAACTCTGGCTAGGCGTTTGTTACATCGGTTGAAGTCTTAAATGGAATTTCTATAAACGGCTTTCCTCCAGTGTTTAATTTTCACATAATTCCATTTTTGAATGACAGTATTAAATGCAGAACTAGTAAAGATGCAATTCTGATATGATGTTTTAGAGAAAACACGTCCGTTTTACATCCATTGAGCCCGCCCGACGGGGTTAAATGATTGTCCTCATATGACTCGATCTCTGTCGAGCGCAGAATTGAGGTTCAACCACATTTTTCAGGGTCTGCCGATCAAAATCTGTCCACTTCCATTCTGGCCGTCCGTATGAGCCAGTGCGAGTCGCTTAGTCCTTCGACGTGCCCGACCCAGCGAAGCCGAGAACGACGAGAAATGCAGCTGATGTCCTCTAAGCGCATTTCCTATCGAAGGGGCCTGACGGTCTCAAGCCTTTTTTCCTGCCGTTCTTCATCGCCAATGTTTCACTCACAGAGAAAACAGCACCAAATGAAACTACTTGTATGAATAGCACTAAACTGCAATCAAATGAGACAATCATTGTTCGCCATCAAGTTGACATACTTTTTAAAGGGATCATGTGCGTCTATTACATAATATCTAGAAAATGTGAGACTGCTAATTAACACAAATGCTAAAGAATCTGTCAGATTACTGCATGATCGCATTGATATACCTTCATGATACAATATCGTGATAGCAGAAGTGAAAGTTGTTGTTCAAGAAAATATTCGCTACAGCACGCAATTGATGATACATGAATTTATAGTTCGTCGCCTTTTACCGTCAGTCACTTAAACGGAGACGGTGGAGATTCGAGAGTCTTGCTGCATGACTAGCACTATTCTGTAGGTCATTGTTTTCTATTGATTGCAGTTAAAGTTGAGATATCGTCTCTGTAAAACATGAGTTTCTCGACAATCGAGACAATCGCTAATTTATGAAACTATATTTCCAAAAATCAAAGGGAGTTTATTGAAACTTTTTCGTACTCATTGAAGTTCTTGACTTGAAGTTATACCAAAAATTATAATCTAAATTTGAAATGCAAAAAGCGTGACGGAATTACTACATACGAGCTGTCCGCGGCATTTTCGATGTCCAGATTCCGAACCGCGGACACTCTAAGGCAGTGGTTCTCAACCTTCTATGCTCCATGGCCCCTTCCAAGTCAATCATTTTACTGTGGCCCCCTTGTTCTATAGGCTACTTGATTTGATAGTTAATTATTTCTTTTTTCAATTTCTTTGCTACGGTGCCATCAATTTGCAGGTCTTCATTATTTCCTTGATACACCTCAGGTCAATGAAATTCACTTGTAAATGCATTTCTCATGTCATCAACACCAGAAAATTGAGGTTGCACATGTTGAAATGGATTGGAGGCTGGTGATCCATTGACTTGTTTGACAACCTTCCACAGACCATTCAGGTTCCGGTTATGAGTGCTAGCCCATTTCTTCTTTGCCCTCATTAGCTCGCATTTAACTTTCTCCTTGTAATGCTCAAACAATGGCCAATCTCGTCTTCTGAAGGCATCCCATGATGAGAATCCATTGATGAGAAGCTTTAGTAGAGGCGTATATCCATGGCCTGTCATGCTATGCTAAAGCGACAAGCTCATAAGAGATCACCTTCACACAGGTATAAAGAGACTGATAGAAAAGCTCACACATTTCGTTAACTGAGAGTGCCTTCACTTAGACACCTCTAAAATTGAAAAGTCAATGGAAGATAAACACATCAATTGCTTAAGCTTGATTGAAGTAATGACATAGCTGATGAATCTGACAGACCTGAGGAAAATAGAATTATAGTCGGAATTACCCACAGGAGGGACAACTACAGCAAATTCATCAAAACATTCACATAGATCTGCATCAATAAAAAATTTATCCAATATATAATTTGCACAAATGTGATCATTTATTTTACATTTCAAAGCAAAGTCGTCTTCAAATAAAGTACATGAAAAATCATTGAAGCCACCCGCGATAATTACATTAAAGTCGAGATTAGTGGGAAGAAGATAGTCAAATTCATTTGAAATACATTCAGTGATCTTGTGGTGATCTTCCCATACACAATCCAGGCGGAGTGTAGGCAAGGCAACGGATAATCTTGCCAGATGCACCTGTAAGCTGCAACTCTACAAACAGTATTTCACAGGATGATGGGAAGTTATTAACAGGCAGATGCATGGTTGAATGAATAGTATCATTCACCCACATACAAACTCCGCCGCCCCTCCGCTGTATTCGATCAAAGCGATAAAAATTGAAATGAGGAATTTGAAACAGCTCGTTCCCGATTTGATCGTTCAGCCATGTTTCTGTGACCATCACAACACCGGACTTGAAACAACTTATGGTCAAGCGGAGATCATCGAACGTAAGAAGCATTGACCTCAAATTACACAGAAACAAAGAAACATTGCCACAACATGGCATAAAACCTTTCAGTGAAAATTTTGCACATCGCAGCGCTTCACGACCTTTTTACGATGAATAGTTACATCCTCACCAAGTTGCCTACGCCCCCTCAGTTCTAACTTCAAATTTCTTTCTTGTGCTTGCTGAAATGGACTTAAGTCATGGAGCACAAAAACGTCTTTGAATGATGTCGAATTTCGTAAATTTCTTGACTTTCTCATGACTTCGTTTTTCTTGCAAACATGCCTTACATGCACTTCAAGCAGTCTAGCACCCCTGTTGCGGGGTTTTCCTAATCTCTTGCAATCAGAAAAATGGGAATTTGCAACCACTAATTCATCGGCCACCTTTGAAACTTGGACAAGGTTCCAACCATTTCTCTCATCGATGGTGCCGTAGTCCTCTCTGGAATTCCGTGGAAAAGCAAATTATTCTCTCTTGATATTCTGCTTTGTATTTCTTCCATACAAAGCTCAAAAGCCTTCTCTACATCATTTTTGACACGAGACATTTCCTGTCTCATCCTTCCAACTTCCATCGAATGTTTGTCATGATCTTGGCGCACTTTCATAACTGAAGTTTCGATGGCCTTAATTCTTTCAGAGAGTTTGCTCTCCATTTATTTCAAATCATTTTTCAACGTATTTAATGAGTTGATGACACGGATCCAGAACGAGTTTGACTTTGTTTGTCTTTTGCTTCTGATATCATATTTCAGTCGAGGACTCGAACCGAGATTAAAAAAAAGAATTCTTGCTTTATGAGCCGACAACGCTAATGAATGTGCCAGACAAAAGAGTGAACAAGTGAAATAATTTGTTTTCCTTGTTCATAGAATATGAAAATCGCATGCACGAAGTGTCCGATATCTAGAACACGATCTTGATTGCACAGAGACCGGCAGTAAAGACAGAGATGATTACAACTCAGATAGTGAGGAAATTATTCCCGTTAGCGACGAGATACAAAGATATATCCACTCAGAATGATGATGACGACACTAGCAACGACGAGAGGATTCGAATGATACAAAACTCGCCATCAGAATGAGTTTCCAGATATCTATGATACTAATTTTCCTAGTGCTATGATCCCATTCGATTTCTTGCGATATCCGTAAAGCAGGATGTGTTAAAGTACTGGTGGATGGGGGGGGGTGGGGGAAGGAGAACTAGAAAAGAGGCGGATTTCCATACACAGCTTAGTCGCGACGAGGTGAAATTTCGTCTTTTTTTAAGTCTGACACAGAGCTGCTCGTACCGCACTGTCATACCTTTGAAGACACCTAATTATGTGCTGTACATCGGAAAGGATTTGTAAAATGAATTCCTCAGTTGTAGACAGATGAAATTTCAAGTCTACATACTTTGTTAACACTTATTTTGAAGTAAACTAAAACCAGAAGTGGTATTTCGATGCAGTTTCAGAAAAAGGAAAATGCACTTCCTTAGCCATGATTATTTTGAAAATGCTTGACTTGAGAGAATCAGGATAAGCTAATTTATCATTGATTTGGTCGTATTGACGAGCCCTTGTAGTGCGAAACGCATCGTCTACAGTTGCCAAAGAATTGTTGCACTTAAATTGTTCAAGTCTGAGGACATCTTTCCTTACATCTTTCTAAGCTAATTTATGTTATTCTGTTAAGTACGATTATTTGCATTTCTTGCTAAAGTGTAAACAGAGCTTGTCAAAGAATGTAAATAGAATAAATAAATATTGATTTGCATCCTCAGTTCAGAAATAGAAACAGACATGAATAGCTGCTATTTCATTCAATGTCAGGAATCATCAGCAGGCCTAGTTCACATCGACACAACTCCTTATTTAGAGTTGCAGCTATGACCTAGGCAGCTATGTTAATTTGAGATTTGTAATTATCAAGTTCGTGAAATTTCGACGGGCATTCATTAAATATCATTTAAAGCACACTACTGGCAAATCACCTAAATTAAAGCACCTGCAATAATTAATGACTGCTGCTTGTCAAAGAAGCTCTTCGTATTGACGCCTTGTGTGACCGTAGAGACGACAATGTCAGCAAACTGATTTCGTCGCAGCATTCTTTCGTCTCTCAAAGTTCTTGCTTCACCTTCCTCCTCGCTATCGGGCATAGTTTCCTGCTCATCTTCACCAGAGGAGTTTCCCGAGACAATTCAATGTCATCATCGACCTCCTGATTATCGATGTCGCTTACATCATACTTTCAGGGACGATTTCATCAGGCCCATTGGCGTCATTTACGGAAGCAGAAACATAGAAAAGTTGGCATTTGTAGTTCCGTCACGTTGACAGAGAAATTGAAAAATAGGCGGTGTGTGATATTGATCGCAATAATGAGCACAGGGCATTTTGTATTTGACGCATTCTTATCGTTCATGAGAAAATTCAGGAGATTCTTGCACAACTTCTGATTACAAGTTGACTTTGAATATTTTGGTGAATTTGTAATGCCGCCACGATTGAATTCATGAAATATAGAACGAATCACACACTCATTTTCTTGTAACTCTTGTGCTGGTGGAAATGACAAGCAAATAATTACATTTTCTCCCCAAATTAAGTCATGCAAGTTTCATGCAGGAACTTCTCAGAATCGAAGGACGAACTTTGCCGTGTTCCACTCGACTTGGCTGTGAATTATGATGCAACAGCAGTGTTGTTCTCTGTCTCAAATTGCGCAGACGTCAAAATGCTGTCGAGTAGACCCTATATTTTCAATACCCCGACGAAAAGTCCTAATGATGCTGATTTCCACCCCTCTCGTTTTCTGGACGTTTTCTCTCTCAGAATATTGATCGCAATAATAAGAATATATAATAAAAATACAATATAAGAATAGATGATACTCACAGCGACGAATTGAAAATATAAATTCGAAGCAAATCCATTTTGATATCACACTTACATTCCAAATACATGTAATTGACCCGAGTCATTAACGCCAATCTGTGGAAAAGAACATCAAAGATAGGGAATCGAAATCACTATCGAGCTGTCTGTTCGGAGGTCGCGGAGAAGTGTGGCTGCTAGCTACCGGACAACCTGTAATTTGAGTTGATCTATCCAGAGATAGATGCAATCAAGCCTGCAAACAGTGTGAACTTTGTGTTGTAACAGGCTATTTCGTTGACCTCGCACCAACCACGCGTTAACATCGCACCAAGAAGGCACAAGGCCGAAGATTCTGCATATTTCTTTTATAATCTATATTTTAAACGTGATCAATAAAGACGTACGGAGCCACCAAGAAATTTGGTTCTTCATATCAACAATGACTGTGCTCCTGAAAAACCTGATCAACCATATATTTCGTTGAGCCATAGAACACATTGACTGCCACATAGCGCATTGACTGTTTCAAATTTCGTCACTGCACTTCTCAGGCTATGAAGGATGCTTTCGTAAAAACTTGCATAAAATATTTTGCAATAGAATAAAAATTTATTATTTGCTTGCTGTTTCTTCATCAGTGGAAATTTAATCTACCATTTCATGACGGAGTTATATAACTTGTCTATATATATATATATATATATATATATATATATATATATATATATATATATATAATATATATATATATATATATATATATATATATATATATATATATATCACATCATATTTTCTCCTTCCCAATGAATTTTCGATGAAACTATGTTTTCGAGTGCTCTGTAGCTGCACAGAGCATACTCATAGTTAGAAGACGGTGCGATCTGAAGGCGCTGCCTGCTTTATCTTCATCGCTTGCGCTTTACCCACATCCAATTAATGTTTTCATCGAGGGAGGAAATCTCAGTTTTGAAACTGAGCTATGATTTTATGCACTTACGACATGGTTTGGAATGCTTTGGTAGACATACAAGCCCCGCTACTTACCTTTATGTCAGCGTCTTGATTGTGATGAGATATTTATTCATTGAGATGTAATTGCCATGACAACAGTTACTGATGTGTAATGGTGAGGGTTTGATCCTGCCGATTGACACAGTTGCATGGAAGCGGCTCGTAGCTCAGTTGATAGAAATAAGGTGTAGTGAACCTGGGTCGTAGGTTCGAATGCTTCCAGTCTGTTTTGCGTGGAAATGTGATGTTTTTTATTTCATTTCACTCTATTGTTCATTAATGGTTGTAATTAAATAATTCTATTATTCATTTTACTTAATAAATGATCGGACGGAGATAAGGGTCTAGAGACATGATCTTCAACATACAAGTACATTTTTTATAAGATGAGAGAAGTCCTTGCTTTGATGATTTTACAGGGTCCTGACGATGGTCGCCTGTAGCGGCTGAAAGACCTGGCACATGTTGCTACAATAAAGAAATATCATCAAAACTAGAACTTCTCTCATCTTATAAATTAATGGCTGGTCCTTTATTTTTTGAAATACATGTACATGCAAGTTTGGAATTTGTCTAGAGAAATGTGTAGACGTTCCTACATAGCCCACGAATAATTTAGTCATTTGATATTGATCAAAGTAAATCAAATAAATAATATTAAAAAATTCTCATTCCTCGTTCGATGAGGGCAATACATGCAGTCGTACATTATTGATGATAAAAAAATTTATATAAGAGTCGTTGACGTCATCTCATTTTGATTTTCTCTCCGAGAATATAACTCCCATCGGACAAATGATCGAAGTAATAGTGAACTGCATGCTACCGACGCCACAGCGACTTCAAGGTCAATCAGTTATACTCCTCAGAGGCTTGTAGAGAGTAATGAGTGTTCTCAGGACATGACACACTCTCAAATGGGTGGAGTGACACTTGATAGCCGTCTCATTAATTATAATGACGATGATAATTACATGGTTCGAATATCACATACGACTCTGATATGTTTTGAGTACACAAACTACGGCCTGAGGACACTAAATGTGTTTCCTGCAAACAATTTGCATTACAACAATGTTGTCCGACGTCTTTGCTATGTCAATTTTATTTGCTGAAATTGTTTTTCCAGGAAAGGAAGGAATGTAAAGATACCAAACAGTAATTGAACGCATTTTTGCTTGTTAAGTTTTTCAATGCACAATAAATTAAGGATTGAATGCGAATTACAAAATCAACTTCGCAACAATTAATGCAGTAAAGGTAACAACTACCGACTCATCTCCCTACTGCTTTATTCGTCCAAGGGTACGTTATACTCATGTAACTTGATTGCTGAGAATTCTCGATCCATGATGAGTCAGAAAAAGAAGTGCAAACTGATTCAAAACGATGGCACATGCAGAAACTTACTAAGTGGGTAAAAAGAGAGTTTAATACTTTGCAGAGATAGGAAAAATTGTCTTGCGTCGATTGCAGATTGCTGTAAATTCCTTCAAAATGCTCCGATCTTTACAATTCCTTCAGATTCAAAGAATTCAGATCTTTGCGCAGAAGTTTTCTCGATAATGTTGGTCTTTCCGATCGTTATAAAACAGATAGCAGGCGCACGTAGAATCGTTCACAAACTTCTCTGTAGAACTTCATATCGTCTGTGTCTCTTTTCTGTGATAACAGTCACTGAAACTTCGCACAATTTGGCGTGTTTAATGTTGAACTGGCTGCTCATTGTGCAATTGCTATGGTATTATATCAGCAGATTGTGCCATTTCATTGCGCTACATGTTCCAATGCTTCCTTTCTAGTCAAAACAGAAGAAGAGACGACATTTTTTCTAATTCTGTTCCGTCAATAATCGTGCTTCATCAGACAGTGTCCAGTCAATAGCAATTTGATGCATGATGATAAAGAGAAGTGCATTGATCGGATAAGCGTATGATCCTCTGAGTGTCAGTAAAAGTTTCTGAGCTGACACTTTTTACTGACACTCAGAGGATAATAAGTGATGAGATCAATGCATTTCTCTTTGTCACCATTTACTAAATTGCTATTGTCTGGTGACGCACGAAGTAGGATTATTGAAGACATGTCTTGCTTCCGTCGTCTGTCCATTCTTTTTTTGACTCATCATGGATCGAAAAGTCTCAGCAATCACGTTGCACATGTAAACGCACCCTATCGTCAACAGAGTCATTCATTGATGAGGCACATGCGCTCTCCATGACCATCTATTCGAATTCAGAGGCCCGACGATCTACCTTGGATTTAACTGCCAATATTACACAGCCCTGGGCAGACGCCGTCGACAAAGTTTCGAAAAACAGATTGATCATCTGACCTAAAACCTTCCGAGATCCAGAACTGGCCATCACAAATACAGCTCTCTCCAGAACAGTTCATCAATGGATCTCATTAATTCCTGTAGCTTTAAATCGCAGACTTCACTGCTTCAAGATTGTCAAGACTGCCTCAACTTTCCTTTATGAATACTGCTTGCATTTCTCTATCGTTCTCTCTCCTCTCGAGTTGCGATGCACCTGCAGCGCCCGGTTGTGCTCTGTCAAACTGCCACTAGAGATGCACAATACAGCGGCTATGAATTGAAGCCCGGACCCGACCAGACCGATGCTAAAAATCCTGAACACAACCTGAAGAAAAATCATTGAAAAATCAATATACTTTGACCGAGGAGAGCGTATTTCCAAACATTTGGACTTGAATTTGTTAAAGTAATTAAATGAAAAGGAAATTGTTCTTTTTCACGATGACAATCCGTGTAAATCGTATCATTTCAGTAATAATGTTGCTTGATTGTGTTGTTAAGTCTGTAAAGTGTGAATATCACACGTTTTTGGAATAAACTGATTGATTAAAATGGCATTTCAAAACTTTGAACATGAATTTGATTGAATATCGATTGAAATTGAAGCTCCACGTCAAATCATTTACCCTAGGTACGATATAAATATATTTATCAAGTCCATGCATGAAATTTGCATTCATACACATTTATGAATTATATGCATGCATATGCTACAAGGGGGAAGTCATCAAAACATGAACATTCATAAATTTCTAAGCATTATAAATTCAAAACCCAAACATTTTGCAATCAACTCGAACTCAAGATAATATCGTGAACCCGACCCGAATTCGGGTCGTCCTCGGGTTCGCACAACCATGTTGCCGCTCCTATTGCCACGGGAGGTTCGGCATATGTCAAATAAATAAATACATACTGTTCAGTGTAAAATACAACCATTCAATAGTGGTGCCGTGCTTCCTCGAATGCACACTTAAATTTGTCAATTTAGGGATTTTACTATCCTTGTTATAAAATCACCGGTATTGGTTCAACATCACCGAGTACTATACTGCTAGTAATATTTTCTAGGCCATTGTTATTCAGGATTTGTCACTAATTACATGTTGAAGAGGATAGTCGTGCTCAGGCTATGTATGACCAGCAGAGATTATTTACACTAACACAGGCCTCTAATTCTAAAAGTTATCCAATCTGCTTGACATTCTGTATGTGCATAGAATATCTAAAGAGAATGACAATTAATAAGTCAATACAAGACACCTTCCTCACTAGGCCACGCTGAGGGTTCAAAAGGAATGCGAGTGAAGACGGAAGTCATCTCCAAGTGATATCGACAGCTTATTGTCCTATCATTATTGATGTACTGTATGTGCATAGCATTTGAAGTTTTGCTGCGATCCATCAAGATTTGCAGACTCTAAACAGGACTGTGAACCCTTTTGTAACTTTCCCTTGCATGAAGCTATTCATCTATTGAAAGCATTCATTTCCAGGTCCGGAGTTCAGAATCGCGGTGCTGGTTGTCACGTCTATTGTATGTATGCTCTCATCTTCTATTCTGGTTGGATTTGCACCAGTATGTGTTCGACATCACGAGAGAAAATCTGCCATCATTGCTCTTCCAACCACTATTATGGCCTGTAAGTATGAACAGAAATTTTCAATGACTCTCCTTTATTTTGACATGTACGCTAGATGGTCTCACAGTGGTTAGTGGTCGCAGTGGTTAGGCACTTGGCCTAGCGATCTTTCGGTTCAGGGTCGAGTCCCGAAATTGTCATTGGAAGTCGGCAGGAAGGGCATCCGGACTAAAAGGATCACAGCGCTTTAGAAAAGTCTGACTGTGTCAGTGCCGTCCAAGCCTCAGTGACGTTCTAGGAATTACCCCCTCGAGAATGAAATAAATGCGGCCATAATTGACCACATTGATATGTTCGCTACTAAACTGGATGCCTACTAAATCTGGATGTGTTTGGCTTCATAGGCAAAAGTGCATGAATATGATAAGGAATGACATGAAATGTCAAAAACTATGGCTTTAGACTTGGCATTTTTCACTTATCAGAGAAAAATGGAAATATCATTTTTACCGAAAACTATTTACTTGTGCTTTTCTTTGATCCTGTCTGACAAGAAGAGGAACCGGGTAGAACTCTTCATAGCAGACATCGAGTGTACTGTGCAAAGTCTTATTTTCAACATCAGCTGCCGGACTAATTAATATACACGTAGTTTTCAATCAAGATATCAACAGACACCTGGTCAAACTTGAACTGACTTCTACAAACATATAACAAATTTTGTAAGCGTTAACAGTTGAAGATATCGCTCAATATCTTCCAACCAAGCTATTGATGCATGATACAATTAGCAAACAATTCATTTTGGTTATGATAAAAACTAAATTTGTTAGTATGAAAACTATACTGTGTGGCTGATTTCTAAATTTTACAGTAATTTAATTTGTTATTCAGCATAAAGTTAATAATTCGGCTACCAATTTGCTTCTCTTGCATAAAAAATCAGGTCACTAATTGCTACCTTTCTAATATTATCGACATGTATGATCCAAGATGAAAAATCCTTTTATTAGTGAAATGCAATGCAAACACAATTGATTGTCAACAATACCAAATCCATTATAGTAGGGCAATTTTTTATGACATGTCATATTTTTAGGGTAAGGTAATATTGTCATATATTCTGTGTCTGATCATATTTAGTCATATTTCGGTCATTTTTCGGTAGTTTTAGACTTAGAGTTGCCGGGAAAATGACCGATGCTTGCAGAATGACGCAATATAGGACAGCTCCAATGCATGCATTGCCTACAGATGTGAATGTTACCGACGGCACCAGGATTGGTTCGTCTGTCGCCTGCCTTTCCTTGCCAGCCAACCGCTACTTCGGTAGAGCGTTCTTCTCCATGTTGAAGAGGATGCAATGCAAAGACAAACCTTTTTTAACATCAAATGTTGGAAAGTAGGTGTTCTATGAAGCCAGAAGGGCAAGAAAATGTAGAAATCCGAAGCCGCGATGCGGATGAGGATTTCTACGATTTTCTTGCCCGCTGGTTTTATAGAATAGCTTATCCTCTAAATGTACGGCAAATGTCCAATAACCAATGGGATTATACGAATATTTCTATGCAAATTTATCTTGCCCTCCCAGATGGGCAAGGATAAGAATATTGCCCTACGACATACTTCATATCATGACAGATTATCTTCACAGATTTAGAGGATATTACATTACCGTTTCCTGCAACGAGCTGTAAATGGGTATACTGTGGTAAAAGTTTTAAATAAATCGTTTTATTTGTCGTAAATTGAACTCTTTAACTTTTTGTCTGAAAATGAAAACATAATTTTTGCTATATTTTAAGTTTTGAATCTTACTAAATTACAATTGAAGGTTTTTAAGTCACATTTTTTCGAGTTTTAGGTCAAAAAATTGCTCTACTCATCAGATAGTCATCAAGCACAAAAAAATGATCAATTCTATGAACAATCTCAATTAAATGGCCTGTTTTATTTTTCATCTTATTCACATGCTTTTCATGCGTTCGAGTATTGTGCCCGACTCACATTAGCTTATTTTGACGGAATATCGTAATTAATTCAATAATTTGGTTACTCCGCTTTGGAAGACTTTTTCAAGTTACATTTCGACTTGGGTCTAGTCGTTTTCGTCGACAACAGTTAGCAACAATTCAGTCTTGTGTATCTTGGATTGCTGACTCCAAGCTAAATGAATTCTGATGGAAGGGACGCATTTCAATTTGAATATTTAAGTTTTCCGTGCAAAGTAAATACGGCATACACCAAGCACATATTCAATGATTAAGCATTTCTCTCAACTAATCATTTTCTTTGCAGTTCTCAGTTTGATCACAGTATTGATCATTCGTTTGACGAATCCGGTGTCAAAGTACCATGGTGGAATGCAGTATTATGGGTGGGGATTGTATTACGCCGGTGTTGTGGCCATCGCGGATTTAGGCCTTACTCTTCTGATTTGCGTCAGCATTCATCGAGTCTTGAAGGAGCGACATGACCGAATGATGGGCGGATTC
The DNA here is from genome assembly GCA_907163375.1 of Prostheceraeus crozeri. Lineage (NCBI taxonomy): Eukaryota > Metazoa > Platyhelminthes > Polycladida > Euryleptidae > Prostheceraeus > Prostheceraeus crozeri. Next base: position 26,286 of record CAJQUW010004767.1, on the reverse strand, counting down.
AGACTGTGATAGATGTTTCACATCTCAGAGAGAAAGCTTATGCTTCATAAGAAGTTGATAATACTCGACTTGGATTTGTAAAGTTACTTCACAGGATTCCATTTTTAATTGTCAATTCGAATTTTCCGATCATTTTGTTCATGGAAATTGACAATTACTCATATCAGCCATTTTGTATGTCCAAGAAAACATTTCGGAATTTTTATCAGAATATTTATATATGTTTATAAAAATAAATTATTGTCAAATTAAATGAGGCATTCTTCACTGTTTTCCTTGATAGTGAACAGGAAGAGAGACATGCTTTTATTAAGGATTGAAGGATATATGTTCGTTAAAATTGTGCTAATATGACTGTCCACGGTGGGTTTAAAACTTTTTTACCCTCGAAAAATTGTCCATGTTAAATTCTTGCGCAATTATGATCTACACTGGTTACTGATTGCATCGACACCAATTTTAAAAGAATCGACAGCTGTCCAACTGATTTACAGGCCAAAATGCATATCATACTACTTATAGAATTGATGATGCAACATTGAAGAGAACAGCAGTTATCCAATATAATTTTGAGCTGGAATGTATTTCTTGGCTTCTGCAAATAATATCTACTGTTTGACAATTGTGTCCTACAGTTGTCTTTGATATGTGTTTTAATAAGACTACCTAACTTCCTGATTCAGATGAAAGTCATCAGCAGCATCTGGATTATTAGTTTCAGATATCTATCTCAATTAATCGTTTGGCTTCGTATCACGGTTGCTGTCGGCAAAGTGTGCCAGCAGTCCTAAATTGAATTGTATCATTCTATCATGCATTTCTGTCAAATCAAGACAAGATATCTATCAGATCATAGATGTCCATGGAATCAGTTGCACTAATAGAAATATGTTTGAATGCATTCATCAAAGATAGATAGCTACTGATGTTATTATTAATCTATGGCTCATTCGTTACATTATTCACACACTTGAGGCGTGTTATTGCGTGCGAGTTGAAGAAGAAATTGAAGAAGACTGTAATTCCAAATGTTACCTACGCTCTCGATCTAAAATGATCAACATTATGTTGGGACTAAATGCCCGTTCTTCTTGCCATCCTTGTGCATGGTGCGACGTTGGTAAACTTGTGTAGGGGACAATTGAGAACTCTGAGAACCATTTCAGAAAGTTTCTGGAGCTGGCATCGCGAGGGTGCTGATCCGAAACTAGCAAGGAATTATTCTAACTGTGTTCATTTGCTGATAATAAAGGATGACGACGAAAATGCGATAGTCAATTTCATACCTCCCCCAGAGCCTCATCTCATGATGGGTGCTGTAAATTCGATTTATGACCACATGTTGAAAGAATGCTAAATGGCCCGATTGGTGGCACATTTGGCAACTCATGTCGAATTCTTAAGAATGTCGATTTCAATTTTCAAACAAGCTACTTGAATTTAACTCCAAAATATTTCATGTGATTGATTTTTGTGAGAGAAAATGTCTTCATTCCGAGCAGGCATCTGAGTCCCTACATTCTAATTTCAAACCATTTTGGTTGATACCAGGTGCCTCTGAATATATTTGAGTTGTCTGCGGAAAAAATGACAATTAATTCATTCTAACTTGTTTTGTTTGTTGCATTTGTGCTTGTGTTTTTACTACCAATAGATCAATCATGCCATGATGTCTTTTATGAAGTTTTGAAGTTGGACTCTATGTCGGCTCAATTATAACACCTAGTACATGAAGTGATTACAAATAGGACCGCTGTCCACCGGTGACAACTCTAGAACATAGTTGCTGGTCAATAGACATTATTTTCAGTAGTCAAGAAGGCTCACTCAAATTATTATATTGGATAACTGCTATTGCATCATCAATTTTATAAGTAGTATGATAAGCGTTTTGGCCTGTAAATCAGTTGGACAGCTGTCGATTCTTTTAAAATTGGTGTCGATGCAATCAGTAACCAGTGTAGATGATTGTTATCTAAAAATTAGTCATGGACAGATGTCGTCTTCATCAATAATGTATCATCAATTTTATAAGTAGTATGATGAGCGTTTTTTGCCTGTAAATCAGCGACACAGCTGTCGATTTTTTTAAAATTGGTGTCGATGCAATCAGTAACCACTGTAGATCATAATTGCACAAGAATTTAACATGGACAATTTTTCGAGGGTAAAAAAGTTTTAAACCCACCGTGTGTCTGTTCTGAAGAAGTAATTATGGAGCAACGATTTTGAAATGATGGCAACTCCATCGAAACAGATTCATCATCCTAAAAGAATAAACTACTTTTTGCTTAATTGCTTCTCATGCCACCTCGAGCACTAAAACTCCCTCGACGTTGCAGTTAAGGATCTGTAATTCGATCTATCGTTTTGAAAATTCTCTCTACTGATAGTCACTGCTTATCAACGTAGGTAGATAGGAGATGATTGTCATCATTATCGGACGGTAAGAAGATGCTGAGGAAAGCCTTACGCAGGATCCATGGACTATTGGCCTGTGAAATAAACCTGGAAAACAATATTTATCCTCTGTAGTCCGCATAATTCAATTTTAAATTTCTGACTGGACTGATAAGACAATTAACTTTTCATCACTTCAAGGAATTAAATAAAGAGCTTCTGCAACTTCATTTCTTCTACTTGTTGAATGCTTCAGTGAGCCTTATCCGAATCAAATCTTTTGACAGGAATATAAAAAATGCGTCACGATTATAGTTTTCAACTTCTAATGCTGACGTCATGACTTGACTTCAAACCACAGCGATGATGTCAATGTGTATCAATGTCAAAACTTCATCCGTACTGATCAATTTTACAAATGTTTTACAGAAGCCATAGGGCTATATAGGATCTACCAACTATTTAAAGAAAGATATAATACTGCATGCAAAAATTATAATGAAATTATAATTAGGTGGTCACGCTATCATTTTCATGATTAAGGGTCTAGTGCATGAACTATACTGAACTTTAGTCATGCCGTGAACTTTAGTCTGTATAACGCTCTAAGACAGTGGTGGGCAACGCCGGCCCGCCACCGCTTTTCATATATAAAATGGCCCGCGGACATTATTTGAATCAATGATATGAAAATGACTCACTCCGACTTCTACCTTTGGGAGATACATCTAAGGGTGAGGATTGGAATCCTCTTAGAATTTGAAAAACCATGAATTAACAACTAAATGATATGATGGCACAAAAAAACAAAAATTCACATTCGAATTATCCAACCATGCTCCTTTCGTAATGAACATCTCGTATAAGCGCAAAATGGTCATCACCTGCGCGAGTTTATGCTAAGTCACATAACCACGCCTCAATGAACCTAAAGAGAGGCAATATTGATTAGACTTTGACTACGAATGGAGGAATCCAACCGTAGGGTTTTGACAGGCCAACATTTTTTTCAAATATTCTTGCTGAAAGTCATTTGTACTACACTAATATATATTTCGTATACTCGATTCTCATTAGCACACGACTACCATTTGTAGAGACCGTGGACGGTTTTTAAAAACCGTATATGTTTGGGCGACTTATGTGCAGGTATGTAGGATGATCAATAATTGTAGCAAAATCAATTTTATCTTGTGCGACTTTCATTTTTGATAGTTGCACTGCACTTACAGACCGTTGGCTTTTGATGAAATATGGTAATGTCAGTCAAATCACCAAAAAGTCAAATTAACGTTTGACTGCACAAAAGAAAAGCTTCTATGATTTGTTATAGGACTATTGGCTCTTCAATACTCACATGAATTGTAGAAAATAAATCTTGATTCCTTAATATTATGCAAATCAATAGCGTGCAATACTGCTGTATACATGTACGTGGATTACATTGAAAATTTTGTTCTGTAATACGACCACTGTATATGCAGCTGTACATATGTGCACTTAAGCAGCCCATTTGTGCACTTAAAAGTAAGGAGGAAAAGAATATTAAGCCTATACTACTGCTTTTTGAAATTGGTGGTCCACCATTGCTCTAAGATGCAATTAAAATTACTGAGACTGTTGCAGATGAAACAATAGGTACACAAGATATTTCCGACGACATGAAACAGTCTTCATGATCAGTTAGTAGATCGAGAACCGTTAGGCCTACACCTAGTTTTTAATCTCGAGACCCAATAACTCTTCACAAAAATCCGGATTTCCGGAAAACAGTCCTTCCTCCCCTGGCCTAATGCTTCAGTATATTCCCCACAGTGTTGTTCTAAAAACATATTGCACATTTCTCGAAGACCACTCAAATCGTCCAGCAGAGGAATTTTTGGGATTAAAAAAGTGGTTCCGCTAACTTCAATCAGATTGCAGAAAGTAAAATTCGGATTTCCGTTTGGAAACTGCATTATGAAAAATGAAGTACCTTATGTATTTGTGATCATCGCTACAAAATTGGATCAGGCATGACAAAATAAAATTGATTTTTTCGCTAATCAACGAGACTAAGAAATTGCTTCCGCTGACTTCTGCATGCAGCACTTTTTCTTTTAAACTTAAATTTCTCAAAAACGATTGTGAACTTGTGGAATCTGAGCCAGATTCGTGTTCATGAGAAAATTGATAATGTACAGTACTGTGGAATAGTTTGGAATAATTGATACATAGCATCCCTGTGGTAAAGGCGACGTCGGGCCAACGTCGGTCCATCGTCGGTCAGCAAATTTTGGTCGGCTGTTGGTTGGCTACTGGTCGGCCAAAAATATTGTGTTGGCTCATGGTTGGCAATTGTCGGTTTACTGTCGGCCAAAATTTTATGTGGGTGGATTTTAGTCGAATTTTAGTTGGCCAAGGTCGGCCGAAAATGCTGTGTTGGCACATAGTTGGCCAATGTCGGCATATGGTCGGCCAATTATCTATGGTTGGATTGTGTCCGTATTTCAATTGACCACGGTCGGACTAGAGTATTGTTGGCTTCCCAATGGCAAAATCTTAAGAGGGATATCGGACATTATCTGGAAATTCTTTCAGCATCAGAATTTTCTGCAGTGCTGAATCCTCGAATGCAGTTGCACCTGTTCTAGATTTCATAGCGAATCATGCATTGTAATGAAAAATACAACTGCGGTTTTATATTGGCTGAAGCTGGTTATTGAATGTAAAACCCATATTATGCTCATTGCGTATTTCCGATCTAAAAGCATGTTATTGATGATCTCTATTATTTTTAAATCATCGGTAGTGCGGCTACAATAAGAAATAGACTCACTTTGAAACAGTCAATAGACTACTATATATATAGACCTACGCGGTTATACTTCAGTAAGCCTATGTTGTTGATTTTTGATTGATACAGTTGTATTCGCTAAATTACTTCACTAAAAATTTCTGAACTTTAGATAATGAATCAGAAAGCCGCTGAATCAAACAGATGCGTTAATATCAGCTCACTCAGTCTGTGAGATCTGATCTGACTGCGCTATCTTTCTATCACTGTAGAAAAATTCAGCGTCAATACAGTTGTGAAGATTCATTCATTTGTCAGAACAGTAACAGTCGATAATTCCCCGCCGCGTCCTTGCAACAAACCGTCTATGCCTGTGACTCATAGTGTGCGTGGTCTGCCGTCTGGTGTTCCCTGCTTGTTTCATTGTCCTCGCCGTCAAGTGGAAAGCTGCGCAGTAGCTTGACTGCTCGTTCAGTCTCTTGCATGGTCTATCACAGCAAAGCGCACAACGAGCTCGGTGTTTTCATTGACAATTATTACCACTAAGCGTCGCCGTAGCAAAGGATATTTAAATACATATATGCGCCTTCTTTCTTCATCTATCGTCAGTTTCGTGATCGCACCTGTGCTTTTGTCATTTACCTACTTCATCCATCACAGTACATGGAATGTTACTTACGAGACTACCTCACCGAACTGCAGCATTATTGACGTATCGAAGTGATTGAATAACTCCTTCAACGATACTGAATTATCATAATAACTCGAAAATTATGAACGCTCGTGTGCAGTCAGTTATCACGTATATGAGAGATTTTCCACGCAAGGAAGCAATGAAATTCCCTCTCAATTTATTTATGCAACAGGATTTAAACCATGCATCTCATGTTATTGTGCATCAAACAACATAGAAAGGGTAAGTTTCAAAATGCGAGCTCAATTTTTACTTGCAAGTCAACATGCAGTCTGCATGCAGCAACTTATGGGTTATCATCACCCCCACTTTTCAAATTTCTCTAAAACTTTTAAAATGAACCAATTGTCAAAAAACTTCGTCATGCCAACGTAGTTGGGTATATTTTCCACCCACAGAAAAAGATTTATGCAAATCGGACAAGTAGCCTACTTTTAAACTAGAGACGATAAAGTCAGATGTTCCAATATCAACATGCAGATTGATCTGACTTCGTCTGTTCGATGCATTTTACATTCGTGTAGGCCTACTGTGTGCATTGTTCTCTCTCTGTTTTCGTCTCATCCACTGCTATTTTAAATCTTCCCACGACCATTATCCGACCACACTTTTTTAAGTTAAATATTTAAGCGTGCGGGATGTGGCTCTGCATGGTCATAATTGTTACTTCACGAATATCTCAAATCTAGTTCTATTGGCTCATATGATGGGGTCAGAAGAAGTCAGATCAAGCTGTGACATAGCTACATTTCAAGTTATCTTCTTTCAATCAAGAAGTACTTGCGCAATTTGCATGAATTTTGGCATGCATGTAGAAAATATGCTCAACTAAGTTTACTGCAAGATTTGTGACGATTCATTCACTTTTATTGATTTTACACACATTTCTAAACGTGGGGGAGGTATCAAGTACCAAAATGTTTTTTGAAGACTCAAATCAACAAATGTGAATGTTATTTGAATTCATGGATCATGATCCGCATCTGCTCCTGATTATCTATATCTGCTCTTGTAATTTCGTAATTGCGACTTTAAAATTTATGCTACTAATTAAGTATAGGCTTCATTCTTCTCAATTAATTCATTTTTGAAACTAATTGACGTGCCTTTTAAATTGTGCAGTGTATTATCAGTGTAATCAATTAAGACTTACTTTTTATTACAGACCTAGATTCTGTTACGCAATTTAGAAAAATAATTTTGATGTTTTATGATAACTAGAAAGTTTATTTACATGTTAACTCACTGCTACTCTTTCATCTCAAAAAGTGCTTTTTGATCTGAAATTATTATTGGTATTTTACTCAGGTCTAGGTAGAGCTGATGCATGTTTACTGAGTCACCATGAATTACATGTACATCAAAATATGTCATCACATAAGCGGTTGTCAAGTGGGTATTACATTTGCAGATTTCATCATTTTAATTAATAGATATATTAAAATGAAAGTATTGTTGAAATTTAACAAAATAAAGCAATAGTGAATTCATTTATCTATCTAGCCTACGTACTGCCTCCACAAGCGAAGTTGGAATTATTTACTTTTACTATTGACTAATATGATAATATAATATATGATTTAATGTTTAATAATATGATTTAATATGTTTAAATTAACCCTTCAAGCCTTATATTTGCAAACTGAATAGACTTGTAAGATATTCTTTGGCTATTCATTACACCTAGTTTCAGATCCTCCAAAATCTGAGAGATTTCTTTCCAAACAATTATATGTTTCTGTATTATTTCTGACAAATGTGTCTATTTGGTACAGTTGCCAATAATTGCTTTTGGAAAAATCAACATCAATTTCATGAATCCAGTCTTAGTAACGAAAGATGAATGTCATTCTCTAATTCTGGTGAGCTTTGAGCCTTTTATTCATCATGTGTCAACTTTAACGGATTTTCTTGTAATTGTAGAATAATTTATGGATGAATTTCACAAACACCGAAAATGTGCTTGTTGAAATCATATCTTCAGCAAACAAAACCCATCGCGATGAAATCTCAAAACAACCATTTGGAGTCCATTTGGAGTTCGACTCCAGAACACATGACAATCATAACAAGGTGAGTGTATATTTCCTAACTTGGTTATTCTTATTTGTAGTCTGTGCCATGGGGTTTCACGAAGGCCAAGCCAATTGAGTCGGTGTCCACCAGTGTGTCGACGATCAATCCAAGTCAAGCATGTAGTTAGAACAACAATATGTAGTAAGTGTAATAAAAAGCTTTGGTAAAATGAAGGCAAATTTATGCAATATTGGTAAAATATCATCAAAGAACAGATACTACTCACCGTGTTTCAGAAATATGCACGGATGCGCTAACATTTTTTCATACGTTTCTGATAAAACTAACTATTAACCATTTGGAGACAAGGACGAAAGATAGTTAGTTTCATCAGAAACTTCAGGCAAAATGATGATAAAAAGCATCAACTTTAAATGCCTAAAAGAGAGTGTAATATTTCACTCAAGTTGCATGGATTTAACTCTATTTGGCCACGGCTTTTCATTACACTAACTAGTTATTGTTCCTCGAACCGCATGCTTGACTTCAGATTGATGGTCGGCAAACTGGTGGTCACCGACTCACTGGCCAACTATGAGCCAACGTTAGGTCGATGGTCGGCAAATTGGTGGTCACAGACATACTGGCCAACTGTGAGCCGACGTCGGCTTTGGATCGCAATGCGACCAATCGCCAACCGTCGGCATATCAGTGGCCACCGACTCACTGGCCAACTGTCAACCAACGTCGGCAGAAAGTCGATTTGGCCGATCGTGCGACCTCGAACCGACGTCGCCTTTACCACAGGGATGGTTGCTTCGAATGCAGCCATTCTTTCGATTGAAATATATACTCATTGCAAAATTAATGAAACAAACTATCATTGGCTTGAATTGAAGTTTGTTTCATTTTTTTCTCAGGTATGATGCAATATCTCGCTTTCTATGTATTACCATTCAACACACTAGAGAATGGAGAAAGATCTGTGGTGGTCAAATTTCAAATTTTGATATCGATACAACTGTCACAATTGCTTTTACAAATTGAACATAAACGTGAACTGAAATCCAGATTTTGTAAAAAAAATGACACACGATCAGTTTACCGGAGGTATGGCTATTGGAATGATTCGTTGTGGTAGTTGTGCCAGTGTTGTCGAAGAGCTGCAACTATCGAGAGTCGTTGTTTGGAGGTGGTGGTGTCGATGGAAAGCAGAAGGAGATGTTAAAAAGAAGAAGGGATCTGGTCGACCAAGAAATTCTGCAGGAAGGACAGACGCACGTCTAGTTTTAGCTGCAAGGAGGAATAGATGTGTCAGTTCCAAAGCTAGTGCCTGAAAGAGTGCCTCAAATATAGACTGTAGCGTTCGAACGGCTTACCGAAGATTGCGAGAAGCTGGAATTCAATCGCGATGAACAGCTGTCCTAATTCCATTGAGTTTTGAGCACCGCAGAAGACGAGTTGCCTGGTGTGATGCCCATCGCTCATGGAATGACCATCACTGGCAGAAAGTCTTGTGGACCGATGAATCGAGATTCACTCTGGATTTCAATGACGGTCGTGTCAGAGTGCATCGTCTTCCAGGTGAACGCTTTGCCCCATGCTGTATAAAAGAACACGACAGATATGGTGGTGGAAGTGTTATGCTGTGGGGTGTCATTTGGCATGGCGGACGAACGACAGCAGTCATCATCAAAGGCACGTTGACTGGAGAGAGGTATCTCAATGAAATTGTGCTTCCTGTTGTTGCCCCAGTGGTCAGGGTGGAGGATCTCGTCTTCCAAGACGACAACGCAAGACCACATCGCTCCTCGGCTGTCATTGCCATTGTTAGGAGATTGAACATTCAAACCCTTGACTGGCCTGCACGCTCACCTGACTTGTCACCCATTGAACAAGTATGAGACGAGCTTCGGCGGCTAGTGAGAGACCGCTATTCACTTCCACCAGTGTCCCTGAAGATTCTCTCTGAAAGACTGACAGAGCAGTGGCTTCTCCTTGAAACATCCTTCATTCAGAAACTTTGTGAATCCATACCATCTCGGATTACTGAATGTATTGGAGCTAGAGGGGGCACACGCGCTATTAAAGTTGAATCTGCCACATGCGTTGTTTTTCTGTTCTAGCGACTTACTGGAGATTGTGACTAAATTATCAAGGTATCATACATACATGTATACTCGTATATACCAGTCAAAAATGAAAGAAGTTAAAGAAGTAAATGTTTCAAAAATTTTGTCAATGAGTATACCTCAAATCTAAGTAGCAATCGAATGCATGATTGCTATCATCCTATTGGTCATAGTGATATCCAAAATGATGTAGGGCTGATAAAGTAGTGCTACAACGCCCTTCAAGCTGTATTATAGCCTCAAATAGATGCTGATGATTCACATCGAAGCCATGGGTAAGGCGAAGCAGTTATCAAAGATTGACAAGATCCGGATAGTGAATTTTGTGAAAACTGGAATGTCGCAAAGTGAGGTTGCAGTCTTGTTTAAGATACGTGTATCACAATCAGTCGTATCTAAAACCATGAAACGTGTTCATCACAATGTGTCATTGTCTCCCAAGAGGTTCTCTGGACGTCCGCGAGTGACTTTAGAGAGGACCGATCGACGAGTTGTTCATTTAGTCAAGACTGTGCCAAACATAACGTCTGCTGAAATAAAGAAATCGGTTCTTGGCATTTTGGATAACGTGTATCCAAGCACAATACGCACTCGTCTGACTCGACAGTATGGGTTACGTGCACGCAAACCCTTACGGAAGCCGCTGATAGCATTATTGATGCATCAGAAAAGGTTGAACTTCTGCCGAAAATACATGCACTGGACCTCACAGCAGTGGGCCAAGGTCATGTTTTCGCACGAAAGCATGTTTCGACAGCTTTCTAACCCAACAAAGTTCGTGCGTAGGCCATCTGACTCATATCCATGTGATCCCAAGTACACTGTTCCTACAGTGAAGCATTCGCCAGGTGTAATGTTCTGGGGAGCCTTCTCAGCAGCTGGTCGTGCAGGTCTCTATTTCCTACCCAAAGGTCGTATGATGAACGCACAACGCTATCAACAAGTTCTGGATGAACATCCCATTAATTTCATGACCATTCAGGGTTGCACAGTGTTTCAGCAGGACTCGGCCCCGTGCCACACAGCGAGGACAACAAAGAAATGATTTCTGGACAACCATGTGCTGGTGTTGCATTGGCCGGGAAACAGTCCCGACTTAAATCCAATTAGAGAATTTAGAAGAACTTAAGTCAAACATTCGCCAAGTTTGTTGCACTGAAATAACTGAAGATCTGTGTAGATCACTGATAGAATCAATGCCACGGAGACTTTTGGAAGTGATAAAAACAAAGGATATCCCATTAAATACTGATGTGATACATGTAATTCCATGTAATACATGCTGAACTATCACTATAGGATAACGAAATATAAAATATGATGTTATATGGCCGACTTTTGTCTATAAAACTAAATATTATGTTCGAATTGATAAAATCTAACAATTTTTCTAAACTGTGCTACAGTACTGTACATATGTTGTTTTGAATAGAATCACGCTGCAGTTTAAAAATGGTTTCGTTAACTTCACACACGGCTCCTATTCCATCATACATTGTTGAATCATAACTATGGCAATTTTTTTATGATAAGTCATTTTTTAGGGCAAATAATATTTGATTTGTTGGTGCCCATTGATACAATATTCTGACAATTGATGGATTAATCATTACTTTTTCCGATAATTTGATGATATGAAAACACCATTTAATTGCTCGGCGCTTCGTCCGTTCTTGATAGAGCAATACACGGAACTGCATCTTGGCTACATGCTACATGAAATCGCTGTTTGACAAATACTCACTATTGATCGACAGTGACAAATTGCATGGACGGAGAATTAGGCATGAAGACACAGTAATAGACAACGATTGACAACCTAATGTGAAAACACGTGTACAAGTCATAAATGAACAATCGAATAAGCTAAAAGACGATTGAGTTGAAGTACTAAGTAAGGTAACATAAGTGAGTATAAATAAAGGGAAATAAGGAACAAAGAGAAGAGGACGGGAAAAAATGAAGAAAAATAAATAAATAAAATAAATTTTTTTTATTGTAAAACAAAATCATAAACAAACAACTACAAAATGGTGCTGAGAAAAATACGCTCTTTCTGTACACATAAAGATGGACGAAGCCATTTTATCGCGACACCTTCGGCTAAAAAAAGTTCAAATTTTGAACGGCACTTTTTGACAGATGAAAAGTTATCAATACTGGCAGCGGTACGATGCGAGCATTCCTGAAGGTGTCTTGTGATGCTGGAGGATGCATCCTTTGTTGATCTTGGACGTCTGCCACTGGTGGTGAGCCACTTCGGAAGATGCTCATTTGCGCGAACTCTGAGGGACCGACCACTTTTAATACTCGAGGCTGTCTTCAAAGCTTGTTTAAGAGATTGGTTGATTGTGGACAACTCAGCAAGACTTATGCTGATCAACTTCCTCTCGGTGTCTCAATACCCCGAGTTTATGGCTTACCAAAGCTGCATAAGTCTGGCAATCCCTTGCGTCCAGTTTTATCGATGTCGGGAAGTGCTTATCACCAGGGGCCTGTTTCATAAAATTAAGCAGTCTGATATGTATCAGTGACATTTTCAGCATTGAAATATAAAGCACTGCTCTAAATTGCGTTTCATAAAAATTAATTTTCCAACTGAAGATTAAGCAGTCTAAATTAATCAGTGATACATATAGCGTTTCATAAAGATTTCGGGCTGATGAAAACACTGATATATATCAGTGTGATTGAGTGATTAAAACAATTGTGGAGAAACTCTTGCACAGATCTGCATACATATATAGACCATGATTTTGCCTCTCTGACAGTCCAGAATTGCGCACAGACTAGTACGAGCATAGCGTGCGGTCATCGACTTAAACAAGGCACTGTATACAGTGACATGGCGAGAGTTCTCATAGTGAATAGACATTGCAACTTTCTGAGAGAGACGGAGATTAAGCTATCGGTCTTCCTGCGAGGCCTAATACTACATTATTTATGACCATAGATGCTGATACTTCAGAAACATACTGTTCCGCACACTAGTTGCACACCTTAACAACGAGTACAACTCGACTCACGGACGGAGCCAGCATCTTGTAAGCAGTGCCTATAGCAGCTAGACAAGATTCGCAATAGTCAAAAGTGACACAAACTAGCCGCTAACAAGTACAGCGCAGCTAAGCCGATGGAACGAACGCATTTGCGCGTGCTAGACAGAGAGCGAAAGACGGCGAATCGATAGTGACAACAACAGGCATTCTAGTAATCGGCAAGTCTCTCTACACAGAAGCAAGCCGTGAACACATCATGTAGATAGTGTCGAGTATGCTCAGGCGCGCTAGACCGGAAAATTTCATATAGTCTATCGCGCATCACCAATGTCCTATCGAGCGAGACAGTATTGTCACTGTCATGACATAGACGTAAATCTCATGTAGTTCAGTTCTTTCACTGCGAAATCTAGAACTCAGTGATGTTTGCGCAATTCGCATCTCTACATGCTCATTTCGCACTCAGGTTACGGATATTGACTACGACACTTGAGTCGTTGGAGTCGGCTATTTGCCCTAGTGCGCGACAGACGGGACTCAAGCGATCTCAGTACGCACAATGCTTAAAATGACTGCGGCATGTAGTGGGCATCGCGCTAACAGGTTTGCATTTGAGAGTATAGGCCTGTTGGAGTGCGTCAGACAAGAGTATACACTGGACATGCATATTGGTGTTTGAGGCGATTAGCGCGTTAGAGTGAACTACACACGTTGTACAGGTTTCTTCCGCCGAGCGGCGTACTGACGCATGCTGCGCGGCCATCGCATCAACAGAACCAATCATACCACTAACCAAGAATCTACATGCATCATCTAAGCTTGTTATTACGAGCTAGGATCTTGTGACCTGCAGTGCAAGTTCTCCGCTGTAGCTCGGAGCTCTCAAAACAAGATGTTAGAGCTGACTCGGTGCATGCGAGCTGTCTCACAGGTAGTGAACTATTAGTCCAACTGCTATTCAACACGCTATTTTTCCCGATCAGGTCGAGATCGAGCAGGGAGACAGATTGCGAGATCGAGTAGACTAGGCGATACGAGCATACAGTATCTATCAAGTCAAGGATCTGTATCACTGCTTTCAACTCTAGCAGGAGTTAGATGACAGACTCACGCTAAGGCGGGTTCATGCAGCGAACACAGCCATGCTCACGTATCTAAGTACGCGTCACTAGAGAGGTACTTCTAGCTTGACAGCATGGTCTCGGGAGAGATGAACGGGATCCTCTTTATTTAGTCGTATGTGCGGAGGCGGCGTCGGAGAGAGGTTGATAGAGACAGGGAGGAGAGACGGAATCGATCACTCGCATCGGCGACAGCCGTGAAGACTAGGCGAACATTGGACTGGACGAGGGCATCAGGAGTGGCCTGCACGGCAAGACGCACTTACCGCTAATCGAAATCTGAGGACCGCCACAATAAGCTGATTCTCCGGCTTGCTATCTGTCTCGGGTGAGCTGCGACCGACATCCGAGAGGTGCGCAGGAGCGCTCATGACGCGACACAGCTAGGCAGACTACTAGGTGCATAAGAAGCATGGGCTAGGCAGCAAAGCTCTGATCGCTGTGCCTAAAGGGCATATCTCAAAGGCAGATCGAGAATGAGGGCACATAGGAGAGCGTAGCGGCGCGAGAAGAGTACAGCTTTGATTTGTCAATAATACAACGCTAGAGACAGGCGCCCATGGAGAGCGCAAGTGGTTCAGGGTCATATCTAGATACATGCTCAGACAATATATGAGATTGTTGCACGAGATGAAGGCGCCAGAGGACACTCACGGAGGAACAAATCTTAGAAAGTAGGTCAGCAGTAAATAGGAGTCCCACATAGAGCACCATACAGGCGAGTCATAGGTAGTCCATGCGTCGCGGAGCCAGAAGGTTCAGCAGATCTGCTTCGACGATCTGGCGACTGCGCCGGTTACGCATTCTGCACAAGTGTGAAACAGGTCAAAGGAGGGGCACCGCTACGGAACAGGAGTGCGGTGCTACATGAATATGATCTCTTAAATACATGCGTGGTAGTTGTCTGATGTTCAGGAAATCTGCTACTGTATCGCTACAGATGAAGGTGCGTTCTTGAGTGAGCGTCATGCTGAGTGCGCGTGACCGGGCCAGCTCACTGCGAGCGCATGCGCGCTAGCGTACGGACATGATATTACTTCACCTCAGCTTTACATAGAGACTTATCGAGACAGAACCCGTCACAAATACATGGGTCCACACGCATTGAGAAAGGAACTTGTCTAGAAATGCGCGGAGATATCAGGGGGACTAGAGAATACGCGTATCTCACTCCGCGAGTTCGCGCGAGTGGTGGGGGATACGTTGAGACGCGTACCACAAATCACCTCGGGAGTCTCGCAAGGAACGCAGGGCCACGAGTCGACTCCTGTCGCGATTAGCTCAGTCACCACGCTGTGCGCGAGAGCGACATCCTGCAGTCTAGAGATCCGAAGACAATTCTCGATGGGCCATGAGTCATTTGAGACGATGGCAACACAAAGTTGATTTAGCATGAAAACTCTGAGAGCGCGCTACTGTATAGTGTCAGAAGGGACGACGTGACGCTGGCACGCTATACTAGAGAGCGATGAAGGTACGTGTGAAGACCGAGCTAGAGTCGATGAGACATCGGCACTCTGCGCTGATGGCTACATCATATAATATGGCGCGTCTGACGACTCTAATGGCCCTAATGGCTGCGAGAGCGCGTGGCAACAAGAACTACGTCGAGATAGTGCACGCTACGTAGGACATCTGCTGTCTGACGAGGAGCACATGTGATGGATCGGCAGAAGCATTTGAATGTACTGAGTCAATGGCGCAGAGAGCACGTGCCGGCTTGGGGCGATAGCTGCGCCTCGGGCGTCGGCTTGGGGTCGGGTGCGGGCTCAGCGCGTTTGCACACTCTGAGGAGCGTCTGGGACGCTGGTGAGGTGTAATGCCAAGTTGTCGAGCGCTCATGGCGTCGAGAGTGCGAACGCGGCACTGCAGGGCGGTTACTTTGGTCTGTCTGCTTGCTCTAGTTCGGCAGGCAGCATTGGCAGCGGCTAGTCGTCACGAGTGGCGAGAAGACATACTGCGTTACGGACTTGGCCTATCATGTGCGATAGTTGGTCGGGACACACGTGACTGGCGATGAGCTATAGAGGGGCTATGTTGCTCTGGTCATTTCATATGAGGCAGCAGAGTTGTAATACGTTTCGGGGGCCGAACTAATAGCTGTGCGGGGGTATAGGAGTCAAGTGAGAGAAATATAGCGTCCGCTGGGTATCTGGCAGTCAGCGACGCTCTCGATTATCGGGCTCAAGCGTGTTGAAACGATGCCGTGGTCAAGTAGCAGAGATCTGATACGACTAAGTGAGATGTGCGAGAGGTACATAGACGCAGCAGGCTTATATGCAGCACATCAACTATATGGGAGCGGCACCGGAGTCAACGATATGACTAATCGAAGAGAGGGTGAGGAGAGGATGGTGTCTGGTAGAACTTAAGGTGCTAGTATGTATTGTGCAGGTGGCTCTATACAGCAGGTTCACAAGACGGAATGCATCGTATGAGAACTGTGCACTTCCGTACTTGAGGTGTATCAACAGTGCGGGGTGTGTTATATTGCTGAAGTCAGAGGTGAGCTTGGAGGGGCTTTCTCTGAGGTTGTAATTCACGAACTACTCGGTGGACGATGTGGGAGTGCACACGTGGTACAGGGGGTGGTTATTGGTAGACTGTTAATAGCGGTGTGGAGGTGACATTGTATTTGCTGAGTGGCATGCAAGTGATCTTATCTCGAGAGGGGTCATCAGGGGTTAGCGTTGGAGGATTATTGGTGAATATATTCACGATGTGGGTTGTGGATAGTTACATGAGGATATATATGAGCTGTATGTAGTGGAGGACAGTGAGATGAGGTAGATGCACATTGAGAGTGCGGACTATTGGTCTGCTTACACGACAGTTGTATGAAGACAGTGAGAGAGGACACATCGTGTGTCTTGTGGTGAGTAGGATGGGTTAGAGGGAGATTCGGGTATAAGGGGGGAGGTGATATAGACAGTAAGTGATACATGCTGATTGTGGGTTGACACATGGTATGGTGACGAGATTGTGTCGGATGAAGGATCGTGGTGATATCTGGGTGGCATGAGAACAAGAGCTGGGAGCAGATGATAGACAGGCGAGAATCGGTGGATAGTGGATGAGGAATATTCTGGTCACGTACAGGGCTGGGTTTGGAGCTGTTGAGGAGGGACTTTATCTCAGAGGAGTATGCTGCTAGATATTGATGAGTAACAGCACAGCGAGTTAGATGACAGAGCGACAATGTTGTGAGCAGGAGCGAGAGGACGACTGTGTGTGTGTGATCTCTTAGGGTACAACTGACAGGATCTTCATAGCGTGCACGGGGTGGAGCAGAGTCACTTGGTTATGGTGGGGGTGAATTGGGGGCCAGAGCGCTATACTGAAAGGGACGGCCGAGGACGAGAAATGACACACGGGTGTGAAGCTCTGTTAATGTGATTATCACTGTCTTGGTGGGGGAGAAGATTATAGAATCGAGCGAGTAACGATGAGGAGGGCCGCGAGTGGACCGTGCCAGTGTTGAGGGTGTATGCAAAGTGATGAATATTTAAGAGTGAGAGTCTGTATAGTAGGGGGATGGTGGTTTGGTTTCACGGAGACATGGGAGAGTAGGACAGCACACAGTCTACGTGACGATAGTTGTAGTTCTAGGAGGGCGGGACGGCGCTCGTAGGATACAAGGTAGTAGGAGACAAGAACGACATACACTAGTGAGTGGTGGCCTGGAAGAGGGGGGGGTGAGGAGGTGTTATGATCTGAGGGAGCGGTAGAGTATACGAGTCAGCGGACAGAGGGGTGGGGGGGAGCAGTTCGATGATTAGGAGGACAGGTGATGAGATGGTAGAGTGTGGATATGTATAGAGGGAGACGGTATTCGTGTGTAGAGGTGTGAGACTGACATTGGTGTGAAGGAGACATAGATTAGAGGGGGAGATAGAGGATGGAGGTATGTTGTAAGCTAGGACAGAAGTAAAGTTACAAGGGAACTACAAGGGTGAGTCATGTAAGGGGGGTAGAGTGTGTTGACATTACGGTAGAATGAGGGATGGAGTAGGTGCAGAGTTATCGAGGATATAGAGAGGTATGAGTGTGAGGGTAGTAGAGTGATAAGAAGGTGGGCATAGGAGGATAAGGGGTGGACAAGAAGGGATGTGATGAGAGAGCGTGAGAGACGATGAGATGTATGGAGATATGGGGGAGGTACTGTGATGTATTGTGAGTTTATAGTTGGTGGTAGACTGATTTGGGATGTGGGTGGACACATCATGGGGAGGTGAGTGGTCATGCAGGATGGGACGTAGTAGTGGTAGTGTAGGTGAGTGTGAGGAGATGGGAGTGGAGGGGAGTTATATTGCAGATAGGTGTGTGATAAGTGGAAGGGGAAGGCGAGTGAGGGTTATGGGCGAGGGAATTGAGACAGGAATAGCGATGCGCTAGCAACGACAATGGATATGGCACAGGATACACTAGAAGTGTGGGGAGCGCCAAGGCTACGGGCAGGGAGATGAAAGCGGTGGAATTGCGAGACATCGGGAATAAGAAGGGCTATTCAGCGGATCAGAGAGGGAGAGCAGTCGTGCCAGGTCGGAGTGTGATACCATGGGAAGTGGGAAGCAGGTTGAAGACAAGTGAACAGGGGGCTGGTGTGAGAAATGGGCGAAGAGAGGAGAGACGGAGCACAGAGCCAGAGAGGCAGAGCGTGGGAGGGATCGAAAGATTGCTAACCACTATGGCAACAGGACGACTGAGACTGTAGGGCACAGCTCATAGATGTCCTGACAAGACACTGGAAGCTAGTCCACGTGTGCAGGTGATACATGCATCGGGGCGTGCGGACAACGGCGAGCACGAGACACAATGCTGTGAGGCGCTGGATATGATACTGTAGAAGAATAGGATAAAACTCTAGGCGTTACGGATAGGTGCAAGTGTCAAGAGGGGTGGGGGTTGGTGTTCAGAATAGAGATGCGTGTTGTGGCCGAAACAAGAGGCTACATACTGTAACTGTGTCTACGCGAGTAATATGTAAAACAGTCTATGAGTTAGGAATGAATTGTGAGCGACAAAAAGAATTGGGGGTAGGACTATGGTTTCCTAACTGGGCACAACTCTGTAGAGGTTGAGGAGAGAGCCTGAGGCCTGTGAGGAAGAATAGGTGGGGTTGTTAGTTTATGAAGGGGGGTGTGCTGGGGTGGTTACGGGGAAGAAGGAAGGAGTGGGTGGGAGAGTGTGAAGTGGCGGTGAGTTACTGGAGAGAAGAGAAGAGGGCGGTAAGCATTGTAGAGAGATGGAGAGTAGTGAGAGAGGTGGTTGCATGGTCAATAGGGACGTATCATAGCGACGGGGGGGGGTTCATATACGAAGGGAGGACGTCGGTATTTAAGATGGGGGAGGCGCGAAGACTGTTTGACAGCGTATTCTAGTCCAGGAGCATCGACGTACACTGAGCATGAGTGCGGCAGAGAACATAATCATCCAGACTAGGCGGACACCGATACCGAGCACGAAGAGGACATTTCTCAAACAACATGTTCTCTCAACAGAGTCACAGATTCACACATTCCGTGAGCTGAACTTGAGAGAAATGTATCATGTAGGACGAATCGCTGGTCATAAGAGAATCAATAGCATCAGATGACAGTACTACAGCGAGTAGACAATTTAACAGGCTATTTGCGAATCAGTCATATTACATACTCCGTCAACCGACATGATAGAGCGAGCAAAAAGATGTTACAAGCACCTATATACAAAAGACTATTGGTTAGGAAGTCACGTTCTTCATGGCCAATTGGTGCAACGAACGACTTGTCCACTACGTTCGCGCGGCGATCACGTCTGAGATTGAGAGCTGAATCTCGACAAGAAACTCTCGCGACAGTGATGCTCATGCGGCAAGATGTTATAGGAGATATTCACTAAGATCACAGGCTTCGGGCCAGTATCACTGTCCTCGCTCTGCTGAGTCTGAGAACAGCTTCGCAGGGAGCGATCCATAAAACGTAGCTGGACACAACGGCAGTTGCGCGACAGGCAGTCTCCCAACTCTCACTAGTCAGAGTGATGACGAGTAAGCGTCAGCATTTATCCTCTTACTAAGCGATCAGACGCAATGAGGAGTTCTCCCACTTCTACAGAGTACTATAGGCGCGGAGGAAAGACAAGCACAGCAAATCGAGAGTGAATCTGTAAGATCACAATTCAAATATTGACATCAATCTCTGAGAACGCCACGTCTCATGAGCAAGAGAGCAGGTGGTGTCAGCTGGGGGCAACCGAGTTGGACTGAGGCCTCGCGGGCACCGAATTTAAAAGTGTAGACCCAAATATTATCTGATATAATATACAATCTTGATTTCATCGACCTATCCTATAGCTAAGTTATCTATCTCCGTTCTGCTGCTCCGAGTGACAATTGCATATGACTAAGTCATCTGTTCTCTTGCAGCTCCCTTTAAAGTGAGGGGAGGGGGAGGCGGTCCCGCGAGACTCTCGAACGATACAGAAGACCTGAGATGAATAAATCCTTCCGCGATTGACCGCCAAAGGTAGGCTACAACATTAACATCTCACGTGGAAAAAATCTCTAGTGGAGACTAATACAGTGTGATCTAGAAAATTTTCAACTTTTTTTCTGGCGCGATTTGATCTTGATAACGCCTCTCAGATTGCAGACCGAGGCTACGCTGAGTCCTAAGATCCTGGGCTCTCTGTGTTCTCGTCCGAAGCGAGTCATTCACGAAAAACTGCAGTCGAGGATGCGATTTCGTAACATTCTAACTCTGTCGTGGTTGTTGATCAATGTCCAAATATATATATCAATTGCCCGGCTCACATCTAAACGAAGGCAGATAGGTACAACGTGACTTCACGTGATCTTCCACTGAAGTTTGGCTTGCTCTCAGCTTTCAACCACTATTGCAATCAATGCAGCTGAGCTTTCTAAGATCTCGAGAACCAAAGTTGCGTAAGTCCACAGAGTGGTCCAGCAGTGAGTGTAGGCCAGATCTATTTGCTTGCTCGCGATTCTGTAGGAAGACATGCGCGATATGTAGAAGTTGCCTAGACAGACGCTCAACACATGAGACCAAAACGTCACGACATTAGTGCACGCCGTTGGCCCGAGTGCGCGAGGCATATCCGCTCTCAGGGTGCTAATGTCAAATCGGAGGAGAACGTTGAACGAGGTGAGTGTGGCGGGTCTGCCCTATAAGATCAGGCCTTCACGCTGGACGTGCGCTCGCTGCACGACTGGGGGATAAGTGATTTGAAAAATATTCTGCCGAGCAAAAGCACGGTGAATATTCCTTCTGACGGAGCCAAGGTGCGACCGAATATAGACGTCGGAGAGGGCAATACTGATGCGTAGGTGAGTACGTAGGAAGCACGCTCAACAAGGCATCGAACAGCATTGGTGACGGAGCAAATATTCGCGCAGATGATGGCCATTGCTCCACTTATGCGAGAAGATATGCTCAGGAAAGGGAGCTTGTTTTGGATTATTTGATGTAATTTTGGGGCCATCAGGGTCGCATAGTGAGTTATTAATAAATGGCTATGCAAATTCTAAAGCGGATCTCTCAATCTTGGAAGCATCTCTCAAAGGTCGAAATCGCCGGAGTCATTTTCACATTACCGATTCAAATGATATCGTCGGGCCACTTTAGATATGAGAAACGGTGGCGGTGGCCACGCGTTGCCCACCACTGATGTAGGCCTGCCATAACTAATTTTCTTTCAGGATATCAAAACATGAACTGTTGCATCAATTTGTAGGACACATGCAGTTTTGCCGACATAGACAAATCGCATGCCTTCATGATACCTTGTTCATTTCCAAGCGATATATCAGCATCTGAAGAACATAGTGAATTCAAACTCGAGATCTCGAATATCTCGAACATTTTTTGAGTGCTCGAGATTACAGTGCCGAAATCTCGACTATCCGAGATTATGAAAGTGATGGTCGCCAACAGGAGGTTTTCGTAGTTGAAAGCTTTCATAATGAAAAGGCAAGGGTCACTCCTTTTTATTGACAAAAAGTCTAAGGTTTTGGTAAAAAATATGCACAATTCCCGAACGTTTCGGGTGCCTAAAAGGTAAAAAACAAGGTACCTGAAGTAACAATTATATCATCAGAGGCAGAGAGCACCGATCAGATTCAGAACTCTACAAGTTCGCGTTTGCGATATATCTGCGGTGAATTGTATTTGATGTAACCAGCTTCTGTTAGGCGTGTTTCTGAGGATCTCTGCACTTTCCTAAAATCTCTAGAAAGAAAAGGTCAATAGATTTGGACACTTCTTGATGCATGTTAACCAAATGTTCGGTCAACGCACTTCTTTCAATATTATTCGCGCAGAATTAGATTGTTTAACCGTATCACTTTGCTAGACTAATTCAAAGCAATGGCACTTGCAGGAGCTTACCAAGTGTGCAAAACTAGGAAAAATAGTCTTGCGTCGCTTGCAGATTGCTGTGAATTCCTTCAAAATGCTCCGATCGCCACCATTCCTTCAGATTCGAAAATCATTGCGCAGAAGTTTTCTCGATAATGCTGGGGCCTCCGATCATTATTAAAGAAGTTAGCATGCGCACGAAAAAACGTTCACAACCTTCTCTCTAGAACTTGACATCGACTGTGTCTCTTTGCCATAGAAATAAACTGTTTATCTGAAGTTGACTAGAATGGAAATTGACTCAAGGTCGCGGCACATCCGGGGGAACTAAGTTGGGGCATGAATGACCAATTAAGAGCTTCGATTTACACATGTGACTGATTCTAGCCCAATGATTAAGACGTTGACAAGTGTATCTAAGTGAAAATGCGCGCGATTTATGTGCCACTATTGTGTATTGCATGAAGATTAACTTCCATTCTAGAGGTTTTATTGTTGTCAATTTCTATGCTCTTTGCTGTGTGATCCGGTTGATAACAGTCACTGAAACTTCGCAAATTTGGCGTGTTTAATGCTGAACTGGCTGTTCATTGTTCCATAGCTATGGCATCACATCAGCAGTGTGTTCATTTCATTAACGTAACATGTTCCGATGTTTCCTTTCTAGTCAAACAGAAGAAGAGACGATCGGTCTAATTCTGTGATTATTCGTGACAGCACGACAATGTTCCCGATAGCGGACATGAAATGGGCGATTGCTTTGACCGATATAAAAGTTGTTGCAAATACTGCAAGTAAATTTGTAAACTACA
This sequence comes from Prostheceraeus crozeri, assembly GCA_907163375.1. Taxonomy (NCBI): domain Eukaryota; kingdom Metazoa; phylum Platyhelminthes; order Polycladida; family Euryleptidae; genus Prostheceraeus; species Prostheceraeus crozeri. The sequence goes on along the minus strand of CAJQUW010004767.1, from coordinate 2,979 downwards.
GATTGTTTCATAAAAAATTGATCACCCTTAAACATCGCCTTAACTTCAACTTTGTCTAACTCCGCCAAACTTGAACAAATTTCTCTGAAATTTGGAAGATATGTCAGTTGTGCTTACTAATATCATTGTTGGAAATTTCAAGCATGAATATTGAGTTGTTTTCCTGTTATAGATAAAAAAGTAGTAGATAATTTGATCTTCATTTAGCAATGTTACACAAAATCCATACCTCACTCTTATAAAATGACATTTGTTTCCTTTGTTATGTAATATGTTGTTCTAACAGCCAAAAAGCTATCAAGCAAAACAAAAAATAAAGAAATCGGTCAATCAGAGCCAGTATAGCACCATTATTCATCAACAATAATGTAACTGCTACATGTGTTTAACTGGACTTCATGTTCCATAGCTTCCTGACTTCGTTGCGGTGGTGTTGGCAGCACTCCTGATTGCTTTCAGCTAGAAATCTATCTCTTACCGTTGAAACAATACAAAGCACAAATGAAAATTACGAGATCGCATCACAAAAGGCAAAGTGTCAGCTTGCTAGAATAGAGTTTTCTTTGCGAGCTATAGCAAGCGAACTAATTGTCCCTTACACAAAGTTCATCGATGGCATAATGATGATTTTCGACTCTGTCGTAAGAGGGCTCTGGCCGTTACACGCAAAAACATCCAAAGTAGAGAACCGCCTAATTTTGAGATTTGTTAAAGTTGATCCAAGTCTCTCGTTAATTGAGTTGGCTGCACTAGTCTGTCTATTTCTAAGTCCACTATTCGTAGAAGACTTATTGCGTCGTAATCTCAAGAGCTGTAGAGGCCCTCTCAGATCGAATTATCAGATCAGCATACAAAAGACGTCTCAGATGGGCAATGAGTCATTGTCACTGCAAAATCAATGGGATCGGGTTGTCTGTCTGATGAGGCATCAGTCCGTCTGAAGGATAGTGAGGTCGGTTGGATTATGATAAAAATCGGATTCAGGAAAATTCCGAGTCATGTACATCATCCCCGGGTACTCAAGGTGGTGCGACTCTACTGATTTGTGGCTGGCATTTGGACCAATGGCCGCTCTGAACTTCACATACAGAAGGAACCATGAATTCTGAACGCATGTGAATGTTTACGATATGAACATTGGCAAATGCAGATCAACTTGGTGATCCAATGACTTGGTTATTTATGGATGATAATGCCTCGTGTCACAGGAGTAGTAGAGTCAACTTATGCAAGTCTCAATTAGGGCTTAGGACATTATCTTGGCCAGCTCGTTCTCCTGATCTGAATCCCATAGAAAATGTATGGAGTATTCTAAAACGTAACGTTCGTGTTCACTGCTACCTACAGATGGGAGTATCACAACTTACGTCACTGTTTAAAGAGAGTGGAGAAAGTTAGATCAGTGTTGGAAAAATCAACGATATCATCGATTCAATGCCTAGGACGAATTGGTAATGTCATTGACATAAGGTTAGGCCACAAACATATTAGCTCTCTTAAGAAACGTTACTGTATGATAGCTTATCAGATTATATAAGGACATTTAAATATATTAGGGACATGAAATAACATGAAAAATGCTTTCTGTATCATACTTATGTTTTATTTAGTCAAATTTTAGGATGATCCACTTTTTATGAAACGGACTGTAGAAAGCGATCAGTGCAGAGAATATTACTCGACAATTTCTTGCAAATGTTACAACTAGAACATTGTCGTGCTATCACGAATAATATTAAAAGTAGTGTGTTGACCGAACATTTGGTTAACATGCATCAAGAAGTGCACAAATCTATTGACCTTTTCTCTCTAGAGATTTTGGAAAAGTGCAGAGATCCCTTAGAAACACGTATAACAGAAGTTCGCTGCATCAAATACAATTCACCGCAGATAAATCGCAATCGCGAACTTGTAGAGTTCTGAATCTGATCGGTGCTCTCTACCTCTGATGATATAAATATTACTTTGTGAAAGACTTTATTAAGTATTAGTGTTAATATTTTTAAAAGTGTTGGATTCTCCCTCTACTAGCCTTTGTCAAGAATCCAGTAGTAATTTAATTCATTTTCTAAGCTTGTGCTCTGTCATCTTGGGTAGCATTATTCTCATCGTACCTGCGCAAATAAGAATCGTTCATCCTGATTCATCGTAAGTGAAATATTTCTGCAGTTATGAAGAAAGGCAGAATGATGAAGTTAAATAAGCCACTGTCAGACACGAGGCTTCTTGAGTCCCTGTCATGAATTGCATTTATAAGCAATCACATTCTAGCGCCGATTATGCGGCACGAGCGCGATACTCTTAACATTTTTGCATGGTCATTCTACTTGAGTTTCAATCGTAAAACAGGACTCCATATAACTTCGTCTCGGCAGAAAGCAATTAAAAGCAGCTGTGAGGACATTTTCGAGCAGCGATATGTACTAAATTGCATTCATGAATGCCAAATGTACTGCAGACTAGATTTGTGTTGTTGGGCTCTATTTCAGCATTAATCGCAAATAGAGATAGCTAATAGCAATTAGGCTTACAATTAGTCTACTGCAGTGATTGGTAATTGTCTGAAATTAGTTACACTTTCTGAGTAGTTCTCACAATCTAGCATAGGCATGCTTGTAATCGAATTCAAGATCACGAGATTGAGAGGCGAGACCGAGATTGAATTCATTAGTCTGAAGCCCTCATGTGTTTGCTTTTTCGCGCTCTAAGATTAGGTCCTCTGTTCCCTTAAATTTGAGAGAGAGAGAGGGAGACCGTCCATATTTTTAAAGTTCACAATTGGAAATGCTAGAAATGATTTCACACATTGGCGATCGATCAAATAAGTAATAAGAGACTAGCATGACAAGATAATTACACCAGAAAATAACTTCGTTGCTGCTGCTGATCACTTATTAAAATTATATAATTTGTCATGTATGAAAAAAGCTCCTTAATGGATCTCTAGAAAGGTTGTCGAAGTTGCCCCTCCCCCAACTA
>CAJQUW010004766.1:0-110494 GCA_907163375.1 Prostheceraeus crozeri | reverse complement strand
ATCTTATAGTACAGCGCCTATGCACGAGCATGATAAAAACAAAAGATAAATAATTTTCACGCATTATCATGAACCATTATGGAAATGTACAAAATCATTTTTCATCTGATATCAAAAACTTTTGGATGGACATTTCTACAACCTCTGATGTCTGAGGGGGGATCACACCCCTTGACCGTCTGCTACACGTCTACTGATTCAATTGAAATGAAGTATCACATGCAGAATCACTGATGTCAAAAATGAAGACGATCTTCATCAGGTCTCTGAGGGTCAATTTCATTCAGACGGAACGGAACGTTCATAGAGAGCAGAATTCTGATAATAGCCTCACTTAGCAGACCATGACATGTCATGAATGCCGTGTCCTTGACGACGAGCTTCTGAAGAGTGTCTGGCGTTACCATCCGAAATAGCTGCACAGCATTCCATTATCTCTCAACATTGGCGATGAATTCTAAGAATTTGAACACGCGTTTCGTGATGTATTGGATAAAAGTCTATAAGACAGTCATTATAGATTTCGGGTCGTCTGAGTAGACGTTATACTTTACCAGTTCATCTTCACTTGTATTTGAATGCAATGATTGTATTAGGGAAGATCTCATACCATGAACTTTTTATTACTTCAAAAAGATATGACAATGAATATTCTCAAATGCAGCAGACAGGTCCAGTGAATTCATCGCCTGTTTGACTTTCAATCGTAACTTTCGAGATAACGTCCTACATCGAAGCACTTTCAGTGATTTGATTCACACTGCGGTAGAATGTGCATGTCATGAGAGCTGCAAAGTCACAACAGTTTCAGTTACTTAAGAAAATTGTGATTATTCTGCAATTGCAATTATTACATTGAATCAAATGTGGACACAGATGCATCCGTATCCGCACAGATGCAGATACTGATTAGGAAATTTGATATCTTGCGGATACGGATCGCATGCGGATCGATGATACATGTTCGATCATTCGTAATACATGCTTTATTCATATTTTCTTGTTTTGAAAATTTGGTCAAACAAGTAATTGTCAGATGATAATTGACTTTTACACGATTACGATTAGATGAAATTAACAAATTATCTTTTTCCTTCCAACTCGCAGTTGAGGGATTCAAGGCATTGAATCACTCATTGATAGTGGAATGAAATAGCATGATTACTTGCACAGCACATTCAGGGCATGCAAATATAAAAATGCACCGCAATCGCAACTTCTAAAATTTGCTAAAAAAAGTTTGCTGCGGTCGCAATCGCAACCACAATCGAAAATTATCAAAATTGTGATCGCAACCGCAATTTTCATAAGATTCACTGCTGGAGACAACAATCACAAGCAGAGTATAAAGTGTAGTATGTGCAACACATTCTCATGTAATATAGGCCTACCTGGCTTACGTAACAGGTTGCATATGTAGGCCTATCTAATATCCGATACCGAATGCAGGGGAAAAATGTGATAAATTGATATGCTGTGAAAAAAAGGTACTGTAGGCATCTTAGAAGCTACACTACCAGAGAAGATTTATTATTCCCTAATAGGAGATATCATTGAAACAATGCCCCACTTTCTATTGGTTTATCAGCGAAAAATGCCTATAAAATAGAAAAAATCCGAAAGCGTTGACATAGATTATATGTGATTTTGAATGTGGCTGTCAACTCCTGAGCAGTTTTTCGAATCGTCGGGAAATAAGAGCGTTACAAGTTTTTCGTGAAACTCTACAAAGTAATCATCTTTTACACTCCTTAGCACCTCAATTTCTTCCCCGATCTAAGCAAGTGCAATGCAACTGCTTCTCTGTAAAACCAAACGCAGAAGCTCACATTTCCCTTATTGTGCTCGTCTCTTTAACTCGACGCTTCAGAAATGACTTTGCATTTGAAATGCATACCACATGTATATCGCATATCTTGTATTTACCGTGTCACTTATCTTTACTCACTTTGTACGTAAAAATATGACAATATAAACATTTCTTACTTACTTACCTGCATCATCAAAAATCCATGCATTGAGGCAACACAACAATAAGTTGAAGCACATTGCTTGTGAATCATCCCAAGCACGCGAACTTCGATATTGGGCCCCCTTGACCCATCTACCATACTTCTACTGATTCAATTGAAATACAACATCATATGCAGAATCACTGTCAAAAATGATGATTTTACATGCACAGGAGCGGCTGATATATCCTCAGTAGAAAAGTGGAATAGAAAACTATTATCCACTTTCCACTTATCCACTCTTACCATTATCCACTTTGTGTAGTGTCAGATATAGTTCACTTGTAATCAGTGTAGTAGCATCGTTGTATTTCCATATTTTACCTCCACTTTTCCAATTTTGATTCATCGGTTTCCTGTTGTTTTATAATATCCATTTTTAATTTCCTTAACCTATGGTGACCATTGTCTTATTCTATTTCCACTATCAGCATCTGTAGTCGGTACAGTATATTAGAAGTCTGTTTTGAACGTGTATACGGCAGTGTTTGGAATCTATGGTATTAGTATATTAACAGCAAGAATGAGTAGTATTACAAGTCTTAAGATTTCCATTTTTAACAGATATTCGGCCAAAGCTGATCAATTTTAATTCGTTGCCACGAGAAAGCTACATTGAAATCTTTTAAGAACTGATTAATCCAATGGTTACAGTAGCATTGCCTTTGTACACTTGCGGATTGGAGAACGCCATCAGTCCTCCTTAGGACTACTTTAACTAATAATTTAAATTAGTAGGCATTATATTCTATTATAAATGGCTACTGGGATGACTTTCATCATCGTATGAGAATTCCTGCCACGAAGTGTAATACCCATCATTATACGCTCCATTTTCCGTTGAGTTGTAACGAGCTTCTCCAATTGTGTGTCATTTAGCGACCATGTTTCGCTGCCATATGTCATAGTAGGAAGAACACATTCGTTGAACGCTTTTCTCTTTAATTTCATGGGAACTTTCTTATCTCGCATGATATCGCTAAGCTTCCGGAAGGCATTCCAGCCAAGAGTTATCTTTCGCCGCAATTCCATCAACAGGTTGTGATCTTTAGTCTGCATCTGGCCAAAGTATACATATTTGTTGACTTCTTCGATCTTCTTTCCATCGATAATGACATCGGTCTTCCGTACGAAATTGTTGCACATGATCTTCGTCTTCATCTTGGCAATATTCATCTGTAGTCCGACTGGCTGGCTATTGTCGTGGATATCCCGAAGCATCGCTTGCAACTCCTCTGACTGTGGAACTAGCAATTAGGAATATGTCGTCAGCGAATATGAGGTGATACAGAAACTCTCCATCGATATTGATACCTTTGCCCTCCCAGTTGATCTTATTGATTACTGCATCTTGCAGACATGAGGTTAAGAGTTTGGGGGACATACGTGCGTATTATCACCTTGTCTGGCACCTCGACCTAGGTTGAACTTTCTGCTGTTAGTGTGGAGTCGTAGGGAGGCAGTTGCTTCGTCGTGGAGGTTTTTCAGAATGTCAAGGTAGGCATCTTCAACTCCGTGATTCATCAGTGCTGTAAATGGGGTCCGAACTCGATGCTGTCGAAGGCTTTCTCGTAGTCGACAAACGCGAAGCAGAGGGGAATGTTGTATTCCATCGCCTTCTCTTGCAATTGGTTGATGACTTGAAGATGGTCAGTGGTAGACCTAAACCCTGCTTGCTCTCTTGGTTGATGGAAGTCGAGCGCACCGATCATTCGCTATGGAAGTACACTAGAAAATACCTTGTATATGATGGGTAGTAAACTGATTGGCCTGTAGTTTCTGATGTTAGTTCTGATGCCCCTCTTCTATAGTACGTGGTAGGATTTCTGCATTCTTCCAAGATTTTGGGACTCGACGTTGTTTTAGGCATTCAGTGTAGAATTCGGCAAGGATCTCTATCATCACTTCTCCACCATCCTAGAGAATGCTGGCCGAGATGTTGTCTTCCCCCGGTGCTTTGCTGCGTTTTAGCTTATTGATGGATGTCATTACTTCTGATGTTAGGACGGCCGGGATAGTAGCAGCGGAAGTAGGACTTGACGGTGGTCCATGTACACTTTGTCGTGTCGCGTCGAGAGGCGATTGTCTTGACTTGTACAGATCTTCGCGGAATTCGACGCACCGTTCTATAATCCGCTCGTTGTTATAGATGAGCGTCCCATTCTCTTCTTCTAATAAACTGAATTGACTTAACTACCTGACTTAACCCAGTGATTCTTGTGATTCTTAGCGACCTCTGCTCTTTCGTTAGCACTCCCGCTGCCTCGGTTGTATACTCCAGAGCCGCTGGGGACTGAGGACCGTTGATTTGTGGATGCTTTCATAGAGGTTTCCGAGCTCACCACGCTAGGCCTGCGGGTTGGCGAGGGTGTTATTTCGGAGTAGTCCTTCTCTTATCCCATGTGCTGGTTAGGTTAAGGGCCATCAGCAACCCTTTGTTAGCAGACTGCTTATTCTTTGCCGAAGCAGATTATTCACAGCTAATCTGTATACTGTAGGTCAGTACATATCCAATAGCCGGGGACAATATAAATTTCTCGTTTCGCAAATGTGTAAATTTGACAACTCAAAAGAATTCTTACTTTCATCAGATATGGATTTCCGAGCAATTGAAAGATAGTTATCCGAACGCTGCTGAAGTGGGCCCGCCTGTTTCTACGTCCGATCATAAGTGTGTATTTCTGAAGTCCGGCGATGCTACTTCGAAAAGTGGAATTGTCAGAAAAACTGTTTATGATTTCAGACGGAGCCATATTGATGATTTTCTGCGAGCTTTATCTAACACTGATTTTGACACTGTACTTCGTGCAGATTCTGTGGGTGATAAATGCCTTGCATTTTGCGAGGTATTTTCTCGAGCACTTTATTGCATTCCTCGCTTCGAAATTGCCATCTCAGAAAGTGACAAACCTTGGATAACACCAGTACTGAAGAAGATGATTGAGGATCGTTGGATAGCTTACCGATCAAAGAATTGGCCAGTGTATAATCACCTACAAAAGGTAAATTCGAAAGGTAAGGTTCGAAAGGTAAATTTCGAAGTCTTTAAGGCAAAACAAACATGGAGTCAAAGAGTTATTCAGTTGGTGCACGAGCTCCAGGGCAAAGCAACCTGTGATCCGCAGTTTGTCGACGAAGAAGAGGCGAACCGCTTTGTTTCAAAATTGACGTGCAAGTTCAGCTCATGCTTCAACGAAAATGCAGATTTCGAGCTTGATGACCTTCAGGATGATCACTGGGATATTTCAATTGATTCTTTTGAGGTTTGTTGCAATTTGAAAAGCTCACGTTTCAAACAGTCTTGTGGCGATGACGAAATCAATGCCAGAATTTTGTGGGAGTGTGGTCACATTATCTGCGAGGCATATACAAATATCTATTGTTCGTCAATAGCAACCGCGAATTTCCGAAACTTTGGAAAAACGTATGCGTCAGGCCTATCCCAAAGACTAGTAATCCGACCATCAATGATTATCGGCAGATTTTGATGCTTCTTATAATTTCTAAGGCCTTCGAGAGAATAATTCTTTCCAAACTGCGTGATCCGATGCTGCGACTGTTTGGTGATGACCAGCATGTCTTTAGACCGAGGGGTTCCACTACAAGTGCGTTGATTGACATTCATAATTCTGTGACGTCATTTATGGAAGAATATGATAATGTTTGGACTATGCTAAGGCTTTCGATAAGGTTCAACATCATCGACTGATGAATATGTTGGTTGTTGAGTCAGGTTTAAGCAAGGGCTATCTGCAGTGGATATTCTCCTATCTTACAGATAGATTCCAAAGATCCATGGGTGTGTTGGCTCTCTTGTTAAAATCACATCTGGTGTTCCTCGGGGTTCCGTGCTTGGCCCCTATCTATTCTCAACCCTCATCGCTGCACTCCAGGGTTCGTCTACTTCTGCTCTCATCGTAAAATTCGCTGTTGATGTGACCTTGATTGAATCATGCAAAGATGCTCATCCTAATCCCAACAACTTGCAATTGGTTCAGCAATGGTCAGAGATAAACAATATGTCGCTAAATCTTCGGAAGTGTCGTCAAATGGTGATTCTTAGAAAGAAGCACAGGAGAACATATCCCTATGACAACATCGAACTAGCATCCAACGTCAATATTCTTAGGGTTGCTATCAAATACAATTTGAATTGGAATAGCCAATTTGATAGGGTTATGTTGACTGCCTCACGCAAACTCAAGCTCAGACGCTCGTCAAATCGTACGAATCATTCTCTTAGCTCTAATCCGAAGTGTGATGTTGACTTAATCTTCTGCTTTTTCACTTCGATGTTTGTCTACTTTTGCTGCTTGCTTCATTTTTATCTGTTTTTAGTCGTTTAATCTATCTTCATTGCGCTGTATGAGACACAGCGCACGCTGCGTCCACTCTCCTGACGATAGTCAGACAGGATTGACCGAAAAGTCCCAGAAAGCTTTTCAAACCTATTAAAAGAACTTTCTTACAGATTCTTACATGTCTATGTAGTCCTCTGTTTCCTAGACTACGATAGTTTGTAGCCAAATATCTCACAATTATTCCTTTCCGCATATATTATACGAAGTTAATAATATTGATCAAACATGGTAATTAAACAAATGGGCCTTGACTGCTATGCATAATTGAAAATAGGTTTCGAAAAAGTCACTTAGATGGTTACAAAAAGCGTACAAAAACTCAACCAATAAATTTCGACTATTTACACCACTTAGTAATGGCTATAATTCTTGATAATGTAAAATAGTCGAAATATATTGATTAACTTTTTAAACGCTTATCCAACAACAAATAACTTGACTTTTTCCAAACCTATTTCCTATTAGTAATAGCAAGCATTTATTCGAATAATGAGAATCAAATCGCAATCACGTGGAAATATCAAGTTTAATATCAAAAAATAATGATAGGAATGCCCAAAGTTACTTGTCAAATAACCTAGGAGCTTTGGTTGCATTCTGTAATACAAAAATTGCATGAAGGAATTGTTTCTGGTCGCCCAGTTCCAACACATCATCTGGAGCCTCTATGCTGCGAAAAACGTAGCAGCTTGCACCTTAACCTCACGGCGTACCGACGTAGGGATAATTGACGCAAGAGATTACATTGCAGTCCATACAACAAATAACTCTTTTTCACAGCTCTTTCAGCAAAACCCGACAAAAAGTGGGTAACAGTCAACAACTTACACGAAAGACGTAGTATGTCTTCATCAAATCTTCTTTATTGTCTAGCATTTTCATATTTCTAAGAACATGTATTCTCTGTGAATCATTCTTAATTATAGTATATACACCGCAATTTGCATGTGCATCTGAAGACAATGCGACTGGTTAATTAAACCAAGAACCTGAACCTGTGACAGTAGTGAAAAATATCAATTAACAGCAGAAAGCTATTTAGGGGCCGCTAGTACGCATGATCTTCGTCTTATCAGCGTTTAACATTAGAAAGACCGAGGTGTCTTTTTGACACCAAACCAGCCGTTGACGTGCTAAAATATGATGAGATCGGGATGAATTATGTTTTGGCGACCTGACAGTTCTTGATTTGTTGTGTTAAGCTTGCCAGATACAATTAAGTTCACCTAGAGGGAGTATGATGTCAATTTTGATGCCTGACTTAGAAAGCATACGATAATGCAGATTCTCTTTTGTCTTTTAATCTTGTAAATAACATAGCTATCTCTTTCCAACTTGTACATTTCTCCGAACTTGTACACTGGTGAACTTTTGACTTCAGCGTGTGAATAATTATCACATTCTGCTCTAGCCCAGTGCAATATTTAATTTAGCTACATTATTGTTTGCCATATGACTTGTAACTATTTTCCTGACGACGCAGCAGGACCTGCGACATGTCGCGAAAATTCAATAGACGATTTACGGCAGATAGGTCTTTTTTCTTAATTACTGAATGCAGATTCTGTCATTGTTTAGGAAAGATTCAACTGATGGATACATTGCACACCCATTTTTGGCAGACTATGGCAAAAATCGTTTTCTTTCAAAATACATTCTTCATATTTTGAAATTTGATGTATTCAACCCTGTAAGTCAAATGGTAATTATTTGGAGTTAGCTATTCGCGAAAGAGCCACCGCGAACTTTCAACAGAAATTGTTTCTGGTGGAAACCAGTGGTAATTTCTTTTGGCAGCAAGATAATCAGCGATGTTTATGCAATATTTATGCAACGCTAATAAGTCAGTTTGTCTATTGAGCACGACGCATTCGTCATCTGATGACAAAAGAAATCCACGCGTAATTTAGTTCTATAGGCCTAAATTGAATAAAGTGCCGCGCGCACTTGTGGAGGTCATTGACCAGATGTCGCGTCAACTATCTCCTCATTATTCCTATAGCTCATTCTGCTTCACGCAGATGGCCTCTTGCTGTTTAATAAAACATGCTTGATATCGCCGGGGTTAACAGTTTTCCAAGAGGGCGACACAGTCTACAATTTTGCGAAGGAGCAGTTCATTCTTTGGCTGACGATGAATCGAGTGAAACTTCAATGGAAGTAAAGCCTATGTATATTGATGACATGGGCACCAAGTGCCGAAAAAAGGCAATGTCAGCGGGCAGGCTGCAGAAACTGCACTTACGTTTACTAAATTTCTTGCAAAAAGTTGGCCTGTGGTGCGCGACTCTCGAAAAGAAGACAGTGGTACTTATCGATACATGCAGACTTTGAAACTTGTCACTAGGCCTATATTTTTTCGGAACAATTAAATTTAAAGAAGAGATAGGCTTACTGAGGAACTATCGTTGCATTCATTCAAAAAATTATCGGAACGGATGTGTATATCGGTAGATAGCAAAAGACAATTCAATGACGTGTGAAAATTGATAGCAATTTCAGTCTCCGGTAGTGATAATGTATTCGCAAGATTATCCTCTTAGTTTGATCACACATCCAATATTCAACAGGAAAAGCGTACAGAAATAACTCATAAGTACTGTTTATTTTACAATGACATGAAATCTTCAAAATGTTAAAGTTGGTATCAATATTCACATCTTGATAGGTCTTTCCAGGTTGATTACATCCTTTTCTAGTTTTAAGCGTAATCCATTGGAAACGTGTGATTAGGGCGTGCACCGAACCTTGATTTTGAGGTTTGAACAGTACACAGCCGAACATAAGAAGAAGGTCCACCGAGCCAAACCGAACCGAGCTAGCTTGGAAATTTATGCCACCTGACTTTAGAATCCTGATAACTTTTGACGGAATTATCATCATATTCTGATCATTCGGATGCTTGAAGAATTTGTCATTCTTTTGATGACAACCCGGTTAGCAAATGGTAGGGTTGAAACATCGTAGTGTTCGTCGTCTTTCAGCAATTATGAGAAGAGGAGTTTTTCGACGATGACTTTAATGTAAAAATTCATAAATAAATAAATTTGACCGTTATTTCAGACAGCACCGCTGTCCATCGTCAGGGCCTTCATGCATAAAGTGACATACCGACAATCGCGACCACAGTCAACAGAATTCTAGTCATGAAAAATGACACACAACACAGCAAAGCGGATGATGAAGATCACAGGCCTATTTCACACTACATAGAAATCGCGAACTACCAGTATTAATACTGACAGTGAGATACCTCGCGCCAGACACCAACCTGGTATTTCACGTCTCCGCGGCAGAGTATTCAGTGAATAGGAAAAAACCTAATTGGTACAGTAACAATGATTAATAACTATACTGTAGGCAATACATGGTATATACACGTAAAAGAAAAAAGAAAAAAGAGAAGGAATGACAATTACAATTCATCATATAAAGGCGAAATAGGGAGGTCACATCGGTTGAGACACAAATTTCTCTTCGCATGCCATGCCTCCAAAAATAGACGTTCATGATAGTTCTTTTCATGGCATATTATCTTTGCCGAGCTCCAGTCGACAGAATGGCCTTCTTCGATGGCATGTTAAAGGTAGGGATGAATGAATAATGACGGTACTTTTATAGCCATCACGTCAAACTGTCATTTTTTGCGCCAGTCACGGTAAACAACGTGATTATTTCTCTTGGTGAAAGATATTTTTTAAATGCTAGTGTAGCCGCAATGCAGCACCGCAACCTTTCTTTTGTAAGCCCACTTGCATCAATTTTGAGTGATTTATGATTGGAACTTAAGAGGGACGTATGGTATATTTAGCATTGTGGGTCTTTAGTGGGGCTCATGGTGCCATAATTAGAGAGGGGTGTTTTTTAGAGAATAGGCGCACATTAGAGATAATACGGTACATGGAAGTGCATGATGCGGGCCCACAACTACAAAGATAAGTCGTTGCGTAGAAAGCAATTTGCAAGTGAAAACTCGATTTTTTGAAAATAATTAATGTAGGATTCTAAATTTAGGATCAGTTTTTAAACTGATTTTAAAATTTTTATAAATTTCTTGTGTTTACCGATGACTGATATATATTAACTCAATAATTCATGGTAAACAACGTCCGCAAAATATCATGGTAGCACAAGTGTTCATTATAAGATTGCAGTCAGTTTTTTCTCCAGAATATATCCAATTACTTACTGAGTGTGCCGTTAAGCATCTTCACCCAAAATCAAAATTTTATCAGTTTTATAATGCTAATTGCATGACAATTTCCGTAAGTTGGGGTACAATAATGGAAAAGGAGATTGGTAATTATAGATCGCGATAGAATCTGACGTTGTTGCATAGGAGTGAATTACACTGAGTCAAATTGAATGGCCCTATTTTATCAAGTGTTATAGATCAGTTTATATCCAAGCGATTTTTAAATGAGATGTATCGATAGAGTAGGGATGTATGGGTACACTGTAAATTGTAGGGCACTAACTTAGGCACGAAGCCGAAATTTCGTGTCAGTTAGCGCCTAGTTAGTGCCTTTCTAGTGCCTCGAGGCACCAGTAGGCGCCACTATGCACTAATAGGTACCAAACCAGATACTTTTTTATCCAGTGAGATCGAAGGAAAAATCAGTGGGCACGAACTCCGCACTATGAACTTCGTGCCTACTCGTGCCTACTCGTGCCTTGTGTTGGTTAGAATTGATGCCTAAATTTCGTGCCTAATTCAAGCGAAATTTCGTGCCCTAGAGTTTACAGTGTAGAGTGTCGACTCAAAAAGTATCTGTATACAGTGAAAAATTTTATATGAAAATATTCAGTGTTTTGCGGAGATTACGTTCCCGTGTTCCAAAAAATTATTTGAGCAGTTTTGAAAAAGTCAAAATTCTGCCAATTTAAATACTACCGAGATGACACTCCTATATAAGTAGTATGAAACAAGTTGGATATCAGACGGAATGAATATTTGCTAATAAGCATCCTAACTAAGCGCAAATCAAGCTGATTATCAAGGAAGTTTCGTGATCTGTATTATAATGGAAGCCTTCATGAAAAAGTCGCGATATTATTCGTGCTTTCTTTGCTGAAATTTCAAGTTTTTAATTCAATTTTCATCGGCATGATTACATGATCATTCAATTCCGTGTTAATTTCTTCAGAACTGCAAAACCTTGCATATATCACATTTCGCAACAATTAGCAATTATGTCCCCCTCGAGTTCATTTAATAAACTCGAAAGTGTATACACATTAGGGATTTAATAAATGCGGAGTTACCACTCTACCTAATACATACTTACTCTACGGTCCTCTAAGTGGTGGCTGCAGTGAAAGACAAGAAAGGACAGACTACTCGGTCAGGAGCGGCATCAATGGTTGATAACAGTGAATGGACTGGTCTTTGTGGAAGAATGGTTGCAGCACAATTTCACTTCAGAAGGGGTGACCGCAGAACAATGACTGAAGCTCGATACGCAATTCTTCTGCATGAAGTAATCTGTCCATCGGTAGCACCCCGCTATCGCCTAGGAGATTGCATTTGGCAAGATGATGGTGCCTCAATCCACCGAACGCGGGAAGTGTTTGAGGAAGTTGATTGACTAGTTGGTGATCAAATCCCATCGACATTCAGTCCGAGAAGTTTGATCACTGTTGTCCTATTGAAAATTTTTGGGGAATCATCAAAGAGAGATTGTCACAGCGAGAATTTAGTGATTTGAAGTCATTGAAAGCAGAAATCCAAAGCACATGGCGAAGTGTGGTCGACGAACATGCACATGTCGTTTGATGGCCATTCCCGCCGGGTGTGATGATAACTAGAATACGAGCGTAATATATACTTTACCGTAAAGAAGTCTTTTTTCTATCTGCAAATATGTTTGGATGTTCAATAACTACTGCATTGAATTGTATTTCATGATGTCTACTAATTGCTTCGATTATTCAAGTTAGAGATAGATTGAGATTTGTTTTCAGCACTCAAGTTTACCGCACACAGCTGGTTGTGAAAGCGAGATGCAGCCGATTGTAAGCATTGGGTTTGTAATGACATGATAATGCAGCTTATGAAGAATGCTTATCAGCAGCAAAATGTTCACTAAATCATACGGTAACTACAACTTCCGGATTTCGGACTTGAAATGAATGATTTCTGACCGATTCGACTTTTCGTAACGTAAAATAATGAGACGGAGTTAAGCAACGCCATTCAGTATTGAAACTCTGTAAAAAATCTAAAAAATCTAAAAATCTATTGAAAAATTCTGACATCTTCGGGCTTCGGTCAATATGTTAGAATATTAGCAGGAAAGTAGAGACAAAGAAGTATGTTTTATTCAAGAGGATGTTAGAACATTTTAGTAATTTAGAATAGAGCAGAATAGAATATTGTACATATTTCTTGAGAGTGAAAATCATGGTTTTGACAACGTGGTGCACACATAAAGATGTGGATTTGGTAAGAAAACAAAGACAAATGACCATTAAGTAAAGGCAATGACCAAGGAGTCATGGTGGACGAGGACATTCAAATTTGCACATCTAACTTGCATGAAAGGAAAAACGGGTCCTTTATCCTTACGGTTCGAGATAAAGGTATGCAGGGAACGAAAATGATAAAAGAGTATATCTTATGGAATGAGGATGATCTGTCTTCTCTAGGCACCACAATCAACGATCGACAGAAAATGGCATTATACTCAGTGGCGTCTTCTCAGTACCTGCGAGGCCTTCGGCACATCGCAAAATCCTCAAAAGTAATTTTCCAACAATTATAAAAATGAAAAGTGTCATCATTTATTTAAATTCGATAGCTTCTTGTGATAGCTGTGCACAGCTTTCCGTCTCAAAGTCAGACGCTCAACTTCATTGAACAGTTTTGCAGCACGTGTTCGAATCACAGCTGTTTTCTTCAAACAATTAGACACACAAGCCGGTCGTGTGTTTAGACGGAGCATTGATGTTCAGACAGAGCGAAGAAAGTTATATGCGTGTGAGGCAGCAAGCGCACGCGCCCGCGCCAATATTGGCTTTCCCGATAGACATAATGCTTTGTTTTCTCCAATTTTTGCAATGAAATTCTACGCGATTCTTGATCGAGGCGCGGTATCTAAATATAGTAAGGGAAGCGCAACCCAATTGTTCCTGGATTCGCTTTATGTCAGAGAGGCCACTACGTCAACATTAGCAGGTAGCTGACGTTCAGACGACTGCGATCAGATGATGAGCGTTCTCCAATGAATGGAGAGTAGTGCATCTGACTCGAACACCCAGATTCGGTAGAATTCCATAACTTGTTTTTACGTGATTGATGTGACACTATGTTTAGTACTGCAGATGAGATCATAACCACGCCTTTCGTCCGAAGGGAATATACTGAAAAGATGACAGTCGTCAAGCAAGGTAGGTCAACATCTGATATGAAATTGAAAGTACTCACAGAGAAAGAAATAAGAAATGCACAAAACATTTTAATGCATCAAAATTTCAAACATGTGAGCGGCTGACTGGCCGTGAGAAAGGCAAGGAACTGTTGACCTTGCCTCCTTTTTTCTCGAGAAGATGTGGTCTGGACAGAGAGGGGATATAGTAATCAGTTCCTTGAGTAAGGCGGGTAAGAGACATGAGCAATCACTTCTCATGAGCACATTCACTTGGCCTTAAAAATTGTTCGGGAAATTGTTGTTAAAAATTCAACTTTTATGAAAATCAATGTTGTAACATAAAACATTTCTGGTATAGAAATAGTATTCCAATGCCGAGTAAAGGCCTATGGTCTGGGCGCACGCGACGCCTCATTATACTCGTACTATTTGTTGAACCAAGCTGTTCCAGACAGCGAAGCGGCCGTTGTAGCTGCATTCGATAGATTCCTACAGCACTGTGCAACTGATCACCTGCAGGATCTTAAAGATATTGATAAAGATATTCTGCATCTAACTGATGATATTCCCAATTTCCAATTAGGTAGAGAGATTTTTGGGAACAATGAGCAATTGAAAGATAATAAGAAGTTGGGCAATCATATGTCGCGAAAATGTAAAAAGTAATGCTTCTAGTGATTTTTTTCAATTGAAGTCCCTTCTGTTTGGATCCGACATATCTGGGGCTGGAGTTTCGTTCTCAGCTGGTGAGGCTTTTGTCGGTGCTATCTATCGGGCACTCGGAGGACCTGTTAGCGCAGGAGCAGGTACAGGGGCATGTGCGGCTGTGGGCGCAGTAGTCGCTGGAGGTGCGGCAACTCTTTTCTTGGAAGTTGGAAACAAATAATACAGCAGATTTCCCACCAGCTGTTATGGAATTTGGATGCACGAGTTGAGAAGTAGCATGTTGTCGAATATCGCCAATAAATGTGCAGAACAAGAAGAGCAAAGATTGGCTGACTTTGTGAAAAAACTGAAGTAATGGAGGAGAAAAATATGGCAACTGAAGCGAACAATGGTCGTCAGACTTGAACAAATTAATCACGAAAATACCTTGGCATCCGTAGACGCTGTACTCGTAGTACAAGGGCTCGTCAATGCGGCTCCAAATGGCCAAAACTAGTCTATAATTGCCTAGACACGGTTGTCTTAAAGTTTGTATTGTGATATTTCACAAAATTTTGAAATATGACATACAGTAGCCATATTCACTGGACAATGCGATTCAAATGTTTAGAGATGCATATAGAAAACATACACCTCTGCATAATAGCAATGGTCGACAGATCGGTTGCTGAACAAGAAATTGAACATTTATTTACCTCAAGGAAGATAAACAAAAGCAAGTGGCAAAGCCAAATTGAATGCGCATAAGTATTAGGCTACCCTTCATCTTAAAGCCTTTTCCTCCTACTTATACGCGGCACTCCTGTACTTTACTGGTCCCAAAATACCCCCTCCTGTACTTTACTGGTCCCTAAATATCACTTCCTGTACTTAACTGGTCCCAAATTAAAAACAAATATTTATCCAATCAAAAGCATTTTTTGCTTCAAAAATATTAAGAAACTATATGCCATTCAGCAAGATGTCCAAGAATATTGTTGAAGGCATCTGCATGACTGTTAGCATACCTTTGTCTCCAGATGAATTCATCAAGGTGACTTGCTAGCTTATTCTCATGTTGTTCGACGTCAAGTTTCAAGTCAAATTCCTTCTCAACACACTAAATACAGAGATAGCAAATCGCTTAAAACAATGCGTGGGAGTTCAAAGATCACCAGCCATAGTTCATTCGCACGATTTGACACATAGCAACACGTCAGCGTTCGTGCTAAATTTGGGACCAGCAAAGTAAAGGAGGGGATATTTAGGGACCAGTAAAGTACAGGAGTGCCCTTACACTGTAAATCGCTGGATACGAAAATTACATACAAACACATACCAAGTTTAAATACAATTTGAAACCAACATTTGATACGAGATTCTGGTATATATAAAGAAATCTGGTATGATTTTCATGCGAATGGCCATTTACTTTCGTATGTGATTGTTATGTAAACGATACGAACTATGCTAACTGTGATTGGCTGTTTTACGTTGAAATACGAATTCTTGGTATGTTTTATATACGAGACCCGATGCAAATTGGTATGTGTTTCGTATGTCTTTCGTATGAATAGCTTTATGTCATATGGCAAAAAATATGTTATACTACATACTACTTACAAATAACTTTTTTCCAGTAATACCAGCCGCGAATATTTCTTTGTGAAAGTGTGGCATTTAACTAGATTAGATTTGTTGTGGAATTAAAGCCGCATGTCATCTTTGTAACTTGTCTTATAGCATTCACAAGACTCATAATTAGCTCATTTCCTTGCACTAAATTGATAAACATCATTTCAATAAAACGATAGCTTTTCAGCAACCATGTTGACTTATATATCTCAAACATAACTATTTTTGCGTTCATGAATTATAATGTGCCTCTATTTTGGATTGATAATATGCTTAGTTCCAAAATTACATAATGCATAATTGTTGATGGTCAAATACTTATTATTTATGAAATGCCTCGGACTTACATGTATTAAAATCGAATTCAGTATTGTTAGTTTGACTATAAAATGTCATTATCTCACTACTTACAAAGCAGTAGTAACATTAGTGTGATCTTTATTGACAAAAAGCTTTAAATCAACATACTTTGGAAATGATTGATGCTTTCTTTTAACATTGTGCTGGTATGGCTTTAGTATGTAAAGCATACCACACTTGAAATAGCATACAAAAAGCATACAAATATATACCAAGATCATACAGAAATATACCAAAAAAATATTTTGGTATGCATCCTTCGTATGTGATTGGTATTGAGCGATTTACAGTGTATACGCTATCAAATAATATGCAAGGCATGACACATTCTATAATCGTGGATTTGAAAAATAAGATCAATACATCAACGAGATGGTCATTCTGAATTCAAATTTTTTTCAATGGCATGTGTTTTACGTATGACAGTTTTGACAAATGCACAAAAATTTCCATCAAATTGCGTACTATCTGATAAACATTACAAAAAGTTGACATATTTATCAACACGGCCAATATGACATTTGACGAAATATAATAGAATACATCAACGATGGAGAGGCTGCAATCAAAAAAAGCGACAGGATGTACCTAGCAGAATTCAGCAAAGGAATACAGTATAATGCATTTGATTGATCACACTCAATGCATTTAATAATGACACAAGCAACGAAAAGAACTGTGCTATTGATCAGCCAAAGAACATCTCCAGCTCTGCAACAATTATTGATCGTGATTCGAATGTGGCAGTTGATTTATCTGCTGCAAAGACAACGCGATCAATCAGCCGTTCCAAAAGCTGTACTTGACAAAGGCTTCGGCCCAAAATTTGTACATCACAATATAATTTCGAGCTCACCAAAACCGTTTTCTTGACCTTTACTCCTAAGACATTGCGACATTTTGCCAAAAACATTTCATCATCCAAAGTAGCGCTCTCGCTCTACAGACGCTCATTACCACAGGAAAAACAAAGCAATTCACTGAAACCGCATCAGAAAATTTTTCTAACCCAAAAGCATTGACCACAGATGATTTATATATTTTACTGTATCAAGTTAAAGAGCCCGGGCTAAGCCCAAAACTCGAGAATTTAGCCCTGGCTAAAAAATTCGGGCGGGCTGCGAAGTGCGAACCCTAATAATTTTGCACAACAAAATTTTTCATGAAATGGATGCATGTGTATGTTCAGCAATAATCGTACTCGAAAAATATAGTGCATCTCCTCACGCCACTACGAACGTCTGCCACAGTTTTAGTGAATTATAGCTTGTTAAGGAATTTTCAAATCTGGAATCATAAGATTTAATTGTTTTTGCTTATCAAGTTAGTGATGCCGACTTTCTACAAAAATGCAAGTTTGTTGTTGCTGCATCTCACACCTATCACGAGTGCCATACTGTGAAAATTCTAAAATACAAACATACTAAATTCGCTATAACTTCGCCTGACAAAGATGACCGGATATAATAAGCATTAAGCAGATGTGAAAAATCGACAACAATGAGCATTTGTTTGCAGAATCGATAAATTTAATGATGAAAACTCTTAAATTTCATTTTCAAACTGATGCGAAAAGTAATAAATCTTATAACTCATTCGGTCAATTAAGTATTAATGCTGTTGGTTACCATCAGACAAAACAGGAAAATTGTTCAATTTGAGATACTGCGAGGGCAATTGATATTGAATAAGGCATCATGTATTTCAATTAAATATCTCTGAGATTGATCGTCTACTTCAAGTGTATTGTAGTAGATCTTTTGCAAATGTTGGTATGAACAGCTAAGTAAAAACAAAGCAACTTGACTTGAAATTGACAGAGTGATGAAGAACAGTACATGTACATGTACAATGAGGAATATTGATTGATGGTTTGAAGTTTTGACTTTTTAAAAGATAATTAATGTGGTCAGTGTACGGAACCACAATGTGTGAAGCATGCTGCCTTGAGTGAGCGAGCGAACTGAATGGCTTAACGCAAAATGGAGATGAGCGGCGAACTAATTGAACGACTGGATCGATTAATAAGTATGGAATTGAGTAAACTGAAGAAATGGACTCGTTTGAATTGGTTCAAAGCAGTTCAACTATTTATTCCCGAGATATTTGGCGCACACTCATAGCACAGCTAATTTAAGGTTATCTGCGGTCTTTTCAATAGCTTTGATCTACTGCTAGCAGGTTATACATTTTCTTTACAGTTGCATGAAAGTGATGATTCACTCCCAGTCATAGAAATAGATTGCTTATCTAAAGTTGACGAGAATGGATATTGACTCAAGGTCGCGGCACGGCCGTGGAAGTTGAGGCATGAAGAATTATTGCAGAGAATGCTATGCGGTATTATTTCATTGATGCCTGCCCACAGCCGGCAACACTCGTCGTTGTTGCCGGCTTCTGAATTAAAGACCACACTGTCTATGCATGTAGCCAGAAACTTCCACAGACTTCTACATGTGCATGAATCATAGCACGCACTCACTACAATAGTAATCATGCCTAGCTCTTTCAAGCATCAATGATCCTTACAGCCTAGGATGTACGACTCATTGATGCTTTCAAAATCTAGGCATGATTGATATAATGAAAAATTTAGAATAGCACATGTGTGACTGATAATAACCTGGTGATTCAACCGTTGACATGTGCATCTAAGTAAAAAATGCACATTCTAGAGGTTCTATTGTTAACAATTTCTGTGCTCCCAGTCAAGCAAGACACTAAATTTGTCACACAGAATTAGATTGTTTAACCGCATCACTTTGCTAGAAGTGGAGACTGATTCAAAACTGTGGCACATACAGGAACTTATTAAGTGGGCAAAAAGAAATTTTTAATACCTTGCAGAGATAGGAAAAATGGTCGTGCGGCGCTTGCGGATTTATGTGATTTCCTTGAAAATGCTCCGATCGCCAAGATTCCTTCGTATTCAAAGAATTCAAGTCATTGCGCAAAAGTTTTTTCGATATTGTTGGGCCCTCCGATCATTTTTAAAAAAGTTAGCAGGCGCACGAAAAAACGTTCACAAACTTATCTGTAGAACTTCACATCGACTGTGTCTCTTGGCTGTGTGACCCGGTTGATAACAGTCACTGAAACTTTGCAGAAATTGGCGTGTTTAATGTTGAACTAGCTGCTTATTGTTCGATTGCTATGGTATTATGTCAGCAGATTGTGCCATTTCATTAAAGTTACATGTTCCAATGTTTCCTTTCTAGTCAAACAGAGGAAGAGACGACATGTCTAATTCTGTGGCTTATCACGTTGGCCTCCCCGTGATTGCAATTCTATTTCTATGCAATATTCAGCATGGAACTGCATGTCTGTGTCTCTGTTACATAAATAATCTCACGAATTTCACAGCTCAAGCGCAACAATAGAAAAGGAAAAGTTCTTGATTCAACGTCATCACCCGCGAGCTGTGTTCATTGTCAACATCGAATGTTTTTCTCTTTCTGATGATCCCGTGAAGATGAAAGATATCTGACACAAGCTAATGCCGATCGCTATGGTTTTACATACAAGAAATGACAATTTGGTACCGAAGTCTGTGGATCCCATCTCCGTCATGGTTGCCACGAATACTCACGGACTCTTCAATCGCGTCAGCGCCCGTTATCGAGCTAGTTTGGGCGCCGGATTTCAAAGGCTGAAACCGAATCCATGGATACCACGACCTAGTGGTCAATATATGGCTCCGCAGCTCACTCGCATGCCGATGTCGGGACTCATTCTGCCGCGCGGATCACCGCGTCCTCCATTTCAGCACCGACCGCGATATAGTGGTGCTTCAAGATGGCGAATTACTCGACCTTACTTCCGCTCACCGCCACCAAATGATGCAATCCGACCAAGTGTCCCACCTGCTTTTGATTCTGGCTCACCGAAATCGTCAGTTCCTCCAGGAAATCCTTCGACTCCTGACGGCACCTCAGAGTCTGAGGCTGATCCTGGTGATGATTCATTGGTTCGCATACGGCTCACCGAGTCTGACTCACGACCGGTGTGCCTCGTGTGTTGTCAGAACTTCGTTGATGCTGCAAGTCTTCGTTTCCATTACCGATCGAGACACCGCTTTCCATTGTAGTTCGCTTTTATGGCCATCGCAACGAAGTTTTACAAAAGTCGCAATGGCGCGAACGTTTTACATGTAAGAACTGATTGTAACATTTTTACATATTCAAACCTCGTGAAAATATAATTGACTTTTCTAATCACTTTGTGGATGAGTTGCAGAGATAATGCGATTGAAGAGGCAAAAGGCATTGATGGGTGATGTGTTAGTGAATTCTAGGCTTCTGAAGCGTACTCGGAGAGGGAAATTTAAGTCAGAATGTGAAAATATGCTTGGTCTATTTTTAGGAAGCAATTTAACTAAGCCTAATGTTGCGTTTATTGATAAGACGGGTTGATATTTGGGTTCAGAATTGAAGGTATGCATGTTACTATCATTCATTGACCTGCCGCAGAAAAAATCTCACGCCATTCCACGAAATATTTCGTCTTTACAAGAATTGGACATGACAATTAGTGCATTTTGACATACGTTGCGGTTGCTTTGCATCTTACATAGAAATTAGTTCGGTATTTGTAGTTTGAAATATCAAAATATTTTGACATACACCGACAGAACGTCGCAGCAACACCGCCGATATGCGGGCATGTCTAAGGGCCAATAGTGGCACTGCACTGAAATAGGGCCTAGCAATCTGTTACTAATATTTGACTTCCCAAAGATGCCGTTGGCCGATCTTGCAGTCAAATAAGCGGGCCCAAGTCGATGTTCCGGTGTTGCTATTATTACCATCACTTGTAGAGGTGTCCGTAAAATCTAGTTTCCAGGCAATACTGAAGCAGATGCGATACACATCATATTGAAATAAAACTTGAACGTATGACGACACGTTTACAGAAAAATAAGAAATCGCTTCTAGGAATTGCTGAATAAAGAAAAATAAGGAGTATAGGAAAACACTGAAATACAGAAGTACGGGAATTCTGACAACTGTCAACTATAAATTTGCTTGACAAGTGATAGTTATCAAAAGACCCTCCATTAGTTATATTATCTATGTCAGTGTCTCTCAACCTTTTCACATCGCGGCACCTTTGTTCGTAGTTTTAATTCAGCAGCACCTTTACGAAAATGATGGAATTGTTAGAATTAGTAAGGTATAAATGAGCCATTTGTAGTGCTAGACCTATGGCTATAGGGCCTATGAATGTTAACGCGCAATATTTACTTGAATCTATTAAACAAGAGCCTATATATTGTTCATGATTGATAAAGCATGCCTGCACGAATTCCTCAGCAAGTACCGGCAATTTATATTTTGCACATGAACTGCATAAGTCTCGTGTTTTTCGGAAACTTATTCAGCTACTTTATATAAACCTACATTCAGGTTCAGGTTCAATGCCGTAGCTCTTTCACCGGGCCGTGTGCGTCCCTCGAAGATCGTCAATCCACGCCTTTCTCCGTCTTCCTCTCTTCGCTCGTCCTTCCACTTCGCCTTCGATCGTCACCAACACCAGACTTTCGGGTCTCTGCTTCCAATGCACGGACATTGCGCAATTCCTACGCTTGATAGTCTTCAGCTCTGGCACTTCCACTTTGTCTCGCACCCATTCGTTTGTTTTCCGCTGACACCAACTGATCCTTAGGAGCATAGAGTAGGGATATATAGGTAGAGTGTCGACTCAAAAAAGTATCTGTATACAGTGAAAATTTTTATTTCAAAAGATTCAGTTTTTGGCGGAGATCACGCTCCAGTGGTCCAAAAAATTATTTGAGCACTTTTGAAAAAGGTCAAAATTTGCCAAATTACATACTACCGAGATGACTACTCTCCTATATAAGCAGTATGAAACAAGTTGGATATCAAAAGGAATGAATATTTGCTAATAAGCGTCCTAACTAAGCGGCAATTAAGCTGATTATCAAGGGAATTTCATGAATTGTATTATGATGAAAGTTTTTCTTCATAAAAAAGTCCCAATGTTATTCTTGCTTTCTTCGCTGAAATTTCAAGTTTTTAGATCAATTTCCACCGGCATGATTTTATGATTCACAAATTCATGTTTTATTTATTGAATCTGAATAGTGATGTGGACCCATTTGTATATTTTGAAGTTAATTGAAATCATTGTCTTTGATTCTGTTATTTTGCTCTGACAGTGGCAGGTTGCCCGTGATATGATCACGCTTAAGGAAATACTGTTGAGGTTGAGCATGAAAGTCATAGCAACCTATCGAATTGCTAATTTAACAAACATTACCTCTCCAAGGCTGTCATGACACGGAATCTGTGAAATGCCATCATTCCTTCTGATTTATACCATCATGTTTAATCAATTCCGTTGCAATTTCTTCAAAACTGCAAAAATTTGCACATCTAACATTTGGAAACAATTCCGACTACATCTCCTTTGAGTTCATTTAATAAAATCGAAAGTGTATACACATTTGGGATTTAATAAATGCGGAGCTACCACTCTACCTAATATATCTACTCTACACTTAGGAGTCTCCGCCAGGCCTTCATCTCGAATGCATTGATTCTCGTCCACTTTTCTCAATGTCCAGATCTCTGCTCCGTACGACGCGATCCGTACGATATCAAGCTCTTCATAAGTTGTTTCTTCAGGCTCAGGCTCTTCCACACATCCACAAGCTGGTAGGTGGCGCTCCTAGCTATGGACAAACGTACTATGATATCTTGGTCACTGCTGCCGTTACAGTGGATCCCAGGTACATGAGCTGCTGTACGCAGTTTATTGCTATGCTCCCAACTGCAGGTGATTGATGTACTTGTTGTTTCGAGATTGCCATTGAAACAGTCTTTGAGGTGTTAATTTGCAGCTCCAATCTCTCGCTATGCTTCTTCAGCAGCTGTACCTCGCGCTATAAACTTGCATTGTAGTGATTAATAATCAGATATATTTTTTGGGAAATCATCAGTTATCTTGTCACAAACATAAATATCCGTCTGTAAAAAACTGAAGGATAGCTACTTCATCTCTTCTCCTGCTCTTCTGTCAGGAGAGCTACTTCCACGATTCAAAATCAAATTATATTTTCATAACACTATTTACCAGGGTTCATAAAAAACAGTGCCATCATTTGATTGCTGCTGTCAAAAGTTGCAATATTTTTGATTGCTTCTTTGTGCAATCAAAATTGATCTATTGGTTAATTCAATTCAATTGCAAACCAAACTGACTTTCTGGAAAACCAAGTGAGAACCAAATTTTTCTAGAGTGCAGCGTTGGGGCACATATTCTTGTCGCCCTGTTATTTTTTGCGAATGTCAATAGACGATAATACTGCTGATTACTTCTACTTGTGTTCTCTCAAATAATTGCCGACGCAATGTGCGGCTTAAATATATTCCCACGTCACAAGCGCACATTTATATTCGCATTTTTACATCAGCTTATGTAGAAGGAAAGTGGAAAACATCGTCGTCGTGAAAACGTTGTCTTCTCTGAATTTTCTTTTTTAATTATACTACTTCAGACTATTGAAATAGTAACACTGCCTGTCAAGAAACAAAAACGATAGAGCCAGAATTTGCAGACATTTCAGCTGAGAAAGTTGTGCGGAAATATAATCACAGTACCTTCTGTCGTAATACCACACTGAATCAAGTTGTCAGAGTACATGAAACTACATCAACCTCTATCGGAACTTATGACTACATTCTGTAGATCCTCATTTGGTTGATTTTCACTTCTGAAAAGACGTACAGAGACGGAGTAATTCTTTTATTTTGCATATTTTATGTTCTATCTATATTTCTGTTTATAAACGGTAAATTCTCAAACTGTGCTGATCGATTAACATTCTGTCATGAATAAGCGATTATATTCTTCTTCCTCTTATTATTATCAGCATAGATTTGAATATTGTTCTGTTGTTATATCAGACATCAGCGTTCGGCATCAACAAAACATTCAGTGCATTCGAACTTCAAAGAAGTAAGTGACCGAACAACATTTTCAGACCTTCACTGGTGTACAAGTGATTTGAGAGAACGGGATATTCAAGCTTCTTGAAATGAACTGAGCAATTCTTGTCTAGATTTTGACATTCACACATTGACCGATTATACATTTCTGTCGATCCTTTTTCATAAATTCTCATCTTCAATATCTTCAATGTCATACCACATCTTCAAATAGTTTGAACAAATGAGCACAGCGAAATTCGGTGAGAGCAAACTATTCGGAATTTACAAAGTCAATATAGGCTTACTGTGCAATGTGTAGGTCAAATGTATCAACTGCTGGGTGTAGGGCCTTTTCCTTTATGGGCCCTTTTTGAAACACGCAACGCTGAGTTATTTATGGGTGGTTATTCATGTGGACTTCACTAACTTTCATTCACAAACAACTAAATTTGATAAAAATGGATAAAAATGGATCAACTTTTCGCACCTGGCACATGCCTTTTTGCCTCGTGCATACGTGTGATTAATCTGAAATTTCTGATTATATATAGATTATTAATGATTTATTTTTTTTATCTTTCCTTCATCTTCAACGTGTGTACTTCGAGAAGTTTTGAGATTCATTTAAGCTTTTCCGTGATTTGAGAAGCGCCACCTACTCTATGGAATTACGTAGGGGTTGTATCCCCACGGATTTCGATGTGACTCGGAACCTGATGTGGACCGTTGATGTCAAGTACAAAGAATGCATGTGAAAACTCGATATAATTTTTGTAGACAATTATAGTCACTAAAGCTACCACAAATGACCAACAAAGACTTCTACGAAAATGATGCACATTGTAAATGCTGTCCACCAAAGTCACCACGACACTAAATAATGGTTGTCTATTCGTACCGGACAGTTTGCCACAGATCCCCGCCAGGAAATGAAGAAATGCACCTTAAAATCAGAAGATTTCTGTCTCATCCAGTCTCGGTACCAGAATAACGTCTAATGGCCCTGAAGCTTCGTTGTATGCAGTGGGAAGGAGCTCTGCTCACTGCTGCCAAATATTCGAGGGAAATTCATGGTCAGCATACTTATAGTTTGAAATTTGAATATTTTCATCAATTCTTTCACCATTTTATCTCACTCATAGTTTTATAGAGAAGACGGGTAGAACGCCAATTGCAGAAACTGCATCTATTTTGATAAATTGTCGAAATACAGCATACGCTGAATTCTTGTGGGGTTTAAACGTACTTAACGGCAGAAAATTGTTTAACTGTCATGTTAAGTGGTCAGTTGTGGTACTGAAATATCTCAAAGTGTAGCCTACAGGTAGGTACCGGTGCGCTGGCATAAAAAAGGCAGTATAGGCATACTATCTCATTACCTAAATACATTCATGACATATCCTTCAAATTCTTGCATCATCACTTGATTGCAAGCCAAAATCACATATGAATCCAATTTCTATAGTAGGTCAACTATTGCTGTAAGTTGAACATATTTAGATGAAGTGCATGTGTATACTACGCAGAAACTTTCTTATGTTACGTAGTACGACTTGGCCAGTGTTCAACGCAATTTTTAATGGCATTCTCTTTTCAATAACTTTTTCATGCATTTGTTTCGATAGAATGTCATGCCTACATTAAACAATTTATTGACGTATCAGTCTCTTTTAACATTGTATTCTTACTTTTCTATTGGAAGTTCATCTAATGTGTCAATGAGCAAGTATCTTAGACGGCGAATGTTCAGCAGAAGTCGGAAGTTCTGAGGAATTTTCAGTTTAATTCTTATGAATGTCTAAATAAATACAACAATTATTCAAAATGTATGTGATTTAGTGCGGCAACTGTCATTGATGGCCCACACTTTCATTTACGATATCCTTTATTCTAGTGAACAAAGCATTGTTTTTGCGTGAAAGAAGTAGTGATGCGCTTCAAATTACAGTGATAGATTTTAGATGAAAGTTGCTGATATAATTGTCTAAATTTCACAATCTTGCTGCCGCCCTAAATATTTTCCCACAATATCGTGTAGAGCCGACATGAAGAACGTGAGTGCAGCAGCAAAAATTATTCCCGTAAAGGTTTAGGATGAAGACATCGAATAACCAATTTTTACAACACTTCTCACTATCTAAGTCGAAGAGGGTACATGAACATGGTCACCTTGAAAAGTGCAGAGTGAGGAAAGCCCATCCTGGCCACGCCGTGCCGGCATACCGGCGTTTAGCCCTTCTGAAGTGAGAGCAGAAATCTATTTGAAGATGCTGTTTCTTCATTAAATATATTGGCATCTCATCCGGAAGAATTTGAAATACATGCTCAGAGAATGAATTCACGGAATTACAAAATTTTATTCATTTATGATGTTGCCGCAAAAACGCATTGTGTGTCCGCATATTTATAGAGTAGAAGACAAACAACAGCTTTATTCGATGAATTGAACATTTCTTCAGTGGAAATTGTTTATCGAGTGAAAACAACAATGATTGGAAACCCAGGAAAGTGAGATAAATGAGTCGTGATCTGATTGAATCATTTTTAGCTTGAAATTTCCCGACAGTCAATAGTGTCTGGATTTAGATTAATTTCTAGACGGTATTGGCATTTGGATAACAAGGAATTCTGTCAACGCAATTATATTTCGAATGATTACGACGAACTTCAAAGAGGCCGATGAACAATAAAAGATGCAAAGGTCTATGATTCAGTCTGACTTCTGATGACTTGTATTGAAGGAATAAATCAGTTTTGTTTACATCTGTCCATTCATTGAGTTATAGGATACAGTGCTTGTTAGATATGATCGATGATAAAGAAAATCCAAAACTGCGTTGATTTATGCCAAGATTATTACATGTTTGATGACAGATGCGAAATAAAAGTTGACTGTCCTTCTGCTACGATCTATCCATTCTCCATGTGTTTTCATAGAATTACAGAAGCTGCACAATTTATCGGAATGTTTGATTTGATTTCCTTGCTATGAGAGAGAGAAGCGTTTATATTTGGAAAATTGAAAATCGAAGTCATAAGTGATATGTCACAAAATGGCAAAGTAATGCAATGCTCATACAATAACCGAACGCATAATAGTCATTTATCATATAGATTCATGCAGCACACAGATACAGTGTACAGACATACATGGAGATAGAGTTTTGACGACGGGCAGTTTTTGAGAAAGGCTGCCTTAGGTGTCTCGATCTTGGGAGTCTATCAGGTATAAAGGGGTGTAAGGGATGATTCTAATTCTGTTCGGCAATCAACATACAGTTGAAGGCTTGAGACAAATGTAACTGTCTTATGTCTTGAAACAGGTCACAATCACATCCGCTCCCACGTATTATGAGATGAGCCATGGAGTAAGTATATATAGGTAGAATTTCAACTCAAAAAAGTGCCTGTATACAGCGAAAAAATTTATACGAAAATATTCAGTTTTTTACAGAGATTACGCTCCATTGGTTTGAGCAGTTTTTAAAAGCTAAATTTTTGCAAATTTGTATACTACGGACATGAAGCCACTTTATAAGTAGCATGAAACACGTTGGATATCAAACGGAATGAATATTTGCTCACAAGCATCTTAATTAAGCGAAAATTAAGCTGATGATCAATGAAATTTTATAAACCCATAAGTCTTAGTTCCTGCAAGTCTTCAAGGAAAAGTTGAGATCTTATTGAGAGCTTCTTGGCTGAGATGTCATGTTTCTGATTCAATTGTCAGCGGCATGATTTCATGATTCACAAGCCGTCATTTCCTGAATGTGAATGATAATGTGGACCTAACTACATATTTAGGAGTTCATTATGACCAGTTTCTCTTCAGTATGATGTTTTGCTATTTTCAGTGGCAGTTTGTGATATGATCACGCTAACAATCATATTGTTAATGAAGCTGATATTTTAGTAATGGCAACCAATCGAATTGCTATTTGATAATGAAGAATATTCTTCAGGACCCTCACGCCGAACCCTCTGACGATAGGATGAGAAAATAGGCCGAGTGGAAGACCGGTTTCGCTTTACTTGAAAAATAAGCTTTATCAATTCCACGTTGTTAGATGACAAATGTGTATCGACTGTGTATCGACTCATCTTAGTGTATCGACTCATGTTCATTTGGTGAAATCGAACACATTGGAGATTTAATAAATGCTGAGTTGCTGCTCTACCTAATATACTTACTCTATGAGATGAGCCCTCTTTTTAATCAAATCAAACACTTGAATAAGTGTCGCATTCAGTTCAAAAGAACCGGCGAGGAGTAGGTTAAAACCGTAAAGTCTTTCCATATGCTCAAGAGTAGACCCTGCTTGTAGAATGC
The DNA here is from genome assembly GCA_907163375.1 of Prostheceraeus crozeri. Classification (NCBI taxonomy): domain Eukaryota; kingdom Metazoa; phylum Platyhelminthes; order Polycladida; family Euryleptidae; genus Prostheceraeus; species Prostheceraeus crozeri. The sequence continues at coordinate 81,826 of CAJQUW010004766.1, read as the reverse complement.
AATATGATCGTGTTTCGATAAGCTTCTGCGGAGTCTGAGATAAGTTGGCAATCCACATAACTCATGTCAGTAACCAGGCTCACTTATCGGTTATCGATGTCCTTTCAGGTTTTACACTCTGGCTCGATCTCAAGGATGAAAGTGTAATTCAAGTAACCCGGAAACTCAACGTCTACGGTGCGACCAGTGTTAGATTACCGATTAATAAACAGGGCCATACGATCTCACCACGGCGATTCAACCCCTTTTGCGCTGATCTGCTACGTAAGTGGCGGCAACTAGGATCACATTTTCGATTGCGGACTTGGTCTATCTTCAAGCACTCGTGGATGGGAGTATATGGGCACACCAAGCTATGAGATGAAGAGTTAAAGACTTCCTGCTAACTCGACTGGGCTTTGGACTAGCTTCGTCCCCTAAAATAATGACGAGAATCGTAGAGGCAGTTATTATCACCGGTGGAAAGTTGCAGGGAAAAGTAACAAGTTACATAGACGCTCTATTTGTCCAAGAGGATAAAGTTGCAGTAGATGATGTCAGAGATCGAGAGTATCTCAATCGGTACGGTTTGTGTGCAAAACCAGCAGAAAAGCTGTGCACCCAGGATGTTCGAATTTTGGGATGGAAGCATAGAGAGGGAATATATATAGGTAGAGTGTCGACTCAATAAAGTATCTGTATACAGTGAAAAATTTTATATCAAAAGATTCAGTTTTTTGCGGAGATTACGTTCCAGTGGTCCAAAAAACTATTTGAACAGTTTTGAAAAAAGTCGAAACTTGCCAATTTATATACTACCGAGATGACGCTCCTATATAAGTAGTATGAAACAAGTTGGATATCAAAAGGAATGAATATTTGCTAATAAGCATCCTAACTAAGCGGAAATCAAGCTGATTATCAAGGAAGTTTCATGATCTGTATTATAATGGAATTCTTCATGAAAAAGTCGCGATGTTATTCGTGCTTTCTTCGCTGAAATTTCAAGTTTTTAATTCAATTTCCACCGGCATGATTTTATGATTCACTAAATTCATGTTTCATTTCTTAAATCTGAATAGTGATACGGACCCATTTACATCTTTCAAAGTTAATTGAAATCATTGTCTTTGATTTTGTGATTTTGCTCTACCAGTGGCAGGTTGCCTGTGATATGATCTCGCTTAAGAAAATACTCTTGAGGTTCAGCTTGAAAGTAATAGCAACCTATCGAATTGTTTATTTAACAAACATTACATATCCAAACCTGTAATACACGGACGATTTGTACAATAATATCATTTCCTTCTGCATTGCTATCATAATCAGTCAATTCCTAATAAAATCGAAAGTGTATGCACATTAGGGATTTAATTAATGCGGAGTTACCATTCTACCTAATATATCTACTCTATGGATGGAAGGTTGATGATGAATGACGGTCGCGGGATGGTGATCTACCGACTATACCGGAGGAGGCTTCTTGACGCAGAGTACATAGGCTTGTGGGAATGTGGTGTAGACACTATCCCGTCGCGGGCTGGCTGCGCACAGCGTGTGGCTACATTCAACGTCAGGCAGCATTCGAAAGCATCGACTGGGATAAACAGATATCCCTGGATTAAAGACATTATTTCTGGATGTCAACAAGATTAGGGATGTCTATGAATATATGATATAGAACTCGGGATACACAACTCCCAAAGAGTGGAGAATTGACTGGGCCAAAGTTTTACAAATCTCAACATTTATGTAAAGAAGCATTGCAAGTATTTCGGAGTTGATTTTGACTTCAATGTGATATTTGAATATAATTTCGTACTCAATATTAGTATCAACATAACTTATAGCAAAATGCTTCATTTTTCATACGTCATCAACGTTATTATTGCATTGAAGTAGTTGATAAAGTTGACTTACTTTATATTGACAGCTTTATTCATTTCCTCTCATTGTTCGATGTTTTTGCTGCAGCTTGGTCATTACACTTTTCACAAAACCAGTGAAATATGTATCAGGAAGTCGCTTTATAACACTTGAATGATTTCCGAAATCGTAAAGTGCTTGATAAATTATTTCCATCTTGCGCGAAAACCGTCGCATGCAAGTATAACGAGATGATTTAAAAAAGGTATATGCTATCAAAATGAAGTGAAAAATGTCTTTTACAGGTATGCTTAACTTGCCTCGTGAGAGTAAGTGCGTAAAACCAGACGCTGACGAGTAAAACATGTCCATTCCGGGGTTGCTCTTCAGTTTCTCTTTGTGTGTTACATACCCACAAATGTAAAATATTGATTTACGTTCTGCTTCGCTAATGTCATCAATACTTTTGTGGATCTCATCAATGTCCTCCAGCTCATTTTCTGTTATATCTGAATTACAGCAAATTGAATTATGTACAGCGTAGTCAGGCAGCGCAGCATGTAGATTGTAGAATGTCTAAATCGTGAAGTAAATGCAAGTTGCGAACTTTTGTAGCCATCAATGTTTCCTGGAAAGATATATGGTATAGGCCTCCGAACATGCCGCGATAAATACCAAATTCACCCTCTAGATTGTCTGACTGAAAGTGGCCAAGCAGTAAGAATTTTACAGCTCTATCTTTTAACAGGGCATGTCATAAAGAGACAATTCCATCTAATGTATGTGTAATGCTGCATATTGTTGGTTTGGTGAATGTCTGAAATCTTTGAGTAGCTGGTGGGTTTTGTTTCTTGAACGATTCACATATTGAAGATAAATATCGAAGATTCGCGTCTGAGCTGTTAAAGATAGGACGACGATCAGGATCATTTAAATGTATGACAGCGCTTGTACTTTTGTTATTAAGTATTTTCCAAATCCGAAGAATGACATCCATGAAATGCGAGTATGTCGTGTCAGTTTTTGCATCTTGTGAGAGGGCAGCGACAGACATACCTGCAGTACCAAGGAAACTTTAGTTTTTCAAATGATGTTGGATAAATCGATTGATACCGTAGGTCAAAGTCGTTCTCTTCACATATTGTCCCTTTCTGATTCATATAAATCGATCAAATCTTTCCAATGGGCAGTGATACATTCAACCTTTCTTGAAGGAATTATTTCAATTGTTTGCGTTTTTTCAGTCACCCAATTGTTTCTTGCGCATTTGAGCAAGTGTACCGGATCAAACAACAAGTAGAGATAACGACTATCATCGACAGGATGCTTTATCCTGCAGTTGACTTCAGAGACATCCGACTTAGTAAGCAAAGCATCATGGAGTTTTCTGTTTGCTGAGTGATTGTCGCTCATGATGCCCTCAATGAGAGCACCTGCCTTTCAATCACTTGTTCTTCAATTACATGAGCTGATAATAAGAAAATCGGCACTAATCTCACAACAGACTGAGTACCACCAAAAAGAGGTTTTACCATGAAAGTCAATATAGTTCTCGCTGGTTCAGATGGTTTATCAACAGAAGAACCAATTACATGTCCACCTCGGTAACGCAAAGACGTTTTCACATAAATTTCATCAAACAAAATGATGCATTTCCGATTCAGTCCAACGTTTTATTGAAAACGGTAGATGCAACTCGGTGAACTTCCTCATCATTGCAAACTGTATTCCACGTTTCAATACTGCGCATCAGTATATTTGGATGTGGAAGGCTGAAGAATTTTCGCAGTTCTCTGTACAATGATCGGCTGTGGATGAAAATATTAAGGTCAATTACAACCGTACGAGCACTGTATCGGCGTCCACTTGGTTATATGAATTTCAGTGCAAGCTGCTCTAATAAAAATACAGTTTCCATATACTTGTCTGTGTTTATCGCCTGAAGCCTTCGTTTTAACTTATCAATTTCACAATGAGCCGAAGATGATGAATTTCGCACAAATGATATTATATTGTCTGACTGTGACCAACGTTCCAGCTTTTTTTGAAAACCAAGCAACGTGGAATTGTGACTTTTGCATTAAATCTCGACGCTGTGACAGTGAAATTAGAATTTACTTGAATTGATGTTTCTACCTGTCTACATACATCATTGAAAGATAAAAGATAAATAATGCTGTCATAGATAACGTCAGTGCCATTGAATTTTCGCCGCTGACCTTCAAAACAAAGCAATTCATAGTCATTTGGAAGCTTGTCCATACATTTAAAATCGTCCAGCTCATCGGGTAGATATGATCGATATTCCGATAATGCACGAAGTGTTGTTCTTGATGAAGTTGGATATGTGACACGTCTGCAATTGGCTGAAAAATTCGAGAAATCGATGGTGGCTCAGAAAGAAGCATTTTTTCCACGGTACGACTCAAATTTTGTGTCAACTGGCCAATGCGATGAACATGCTCCCATGAACATGCTATTCTCTTCGATTACATTTGGCAAAAAAAGAAAAATAGAAAATAAAAAAAAGAAGTAAAAAAAAGGAAATGGCATTGCAGAATGCTACATATGTCAAATCAATCATAGCAATTTTGTATCATCAAAAAAATGTCAGCCCACAGTCAATTCTCCACTCTTTGGGAGTTGCGTATCCCGAGTTCTATATCATATATTCATAGACATCCCTGACAAGATGCTACAAGAAAAGGGCGACCTGGTATGTAGACATTGGCTGGTTGACAGGTCGGCTCCCCTTACAAAATGGGCAGATGCGAGTAACCTGTCATTAAGGGTCTGTCTCGAGATTGAATGACGTGTGGTCGAAGATGCAGCGTGGATGCGGCAAAGGAGAGATACGAAACGCATCAGCTGTGCCGAATTGGACGCTGTTATAACTGTCATAAGGGGTCTCAATATGGCTTTAAATTGGGGTGAAATCATCATTCGAAGACGATTGGATATCCTTGCAGAAATCCTGATAAATGAACAGTTGAGTGTCGATGTGCAATGGGTAGATCAAATAATAACAAAGCAGACAGATTTAATCGGGATGCCTGCGAAATGGTTGAAGAGGGACGAAACGGAAACGTCCTCTGGTTGCGCAGCCACTACCTTCGATATTCGTGAGATTCATAATTAGTGTCACTTTGGAATAGACAAAACGCCGTGAAGGATTCGGGGAGGATGTCCCTATGGAGTTGTCCCCAGGCGCTATCACGATCTATTATCCGAATGGGAAATAGAAACTTATAGAAGTTGAACTTTCGCTCAGGGGAAAAAAGAGATTCACCACAACAAGAAGACCGATTGAGATGCGCTATATTTTATATATGCATAAAACTTTATTTTATGGGTTTATTGAGTGGAAGTTGCGCGGTTTACTATTAAAAATGTTGATTGAGATCAGCCAGAGAATGACAAGTTAACGAAGATCTGGAACGGTGTTCAATTCACGCTTATTCTAAAACAGCAAACTCTGTTCAATTCTATGATTCAATTCAAGTTCGTGAAATGGAGAAATAAGCGTCTTGTTTAAGTTCAGCAACTAGACTTTCCCGTTCACCGCTCTCATTCCCACTACACTTCCCGTTGATTTTGAAAGTAATTTTAAGAACATCGAATTTAATTCAAACCACTGTTTTGTAGCTTCTTCATCACACGTCTATGCAGTTTCAATGCTATATGCTGCGACCTAAGGCATCACTAGAATTAGGAGAAGTCTCACGCTGTCCTTCATCAACCTTGCCTGCACCAAATTCATCGAAATTGAATTAATTAAATGGCTATTGTATGAAGGACTGCTTGTGTAAATCTCTAGTACATGGGACACAGTGCAGTCATTTCCAAACATTAATCTTAAAGGAGGCCTACAATTATTGTCGCAAAAAGATTAGTAGAGTTCAATTACCGCTGATTTAGTCATAAGTATACACCGACATCTTAGGTGAATACTTTTGTCATTTTAGGTTTCTTTTAGGTGAATAATTTTACAAATTTAGGGTGTTCATTTAGGTGAATCAAAAATTCATCAAAATGTCTAGATTCATTGAGAGCAATGGTACTTTTTGTTTATTTTCATGAATTGTGCTTTTTTTTCGATAACTAATTTGTAAATAAATACCGCGACAATAATCTACGTATAAGTTTAAAAAAGAATTAGAGAAAAGAAAATGACAAGTAAGTCCTAGATTTAATCGCGATTCGGAGCGATCTTATTTCAAACTATAACAACTGCACAGATGAAATATTAACATCTAAGTAGGCCTATATATGTTTCTGCATTGACAATTCAATTGTATATGTGTCAAACAGATCAAAATTACTCGTATTTCAAATGCAATATAAACTCCATAAAAACTCTATAAGTGTATATAAAAGAATTAGAAACTATGACCAGAAACATGTGGCATTTAACAGAATCAATCATCAATGTCTTCATTATTCCGAAAAAAAAATAATTCGTAACCACGATTTTCTCAATGTTTTTCAATGTGAGTAAATGAGGTAATCAAGTAGAAGGTTTTTGTTATAATGACAATATTTAGGTAATTTAGGTGTTTTTACAAAATATCCGGGATTTAGGTAAAAAATCATTTTAAGTGACTCACTTAAATTGTCGCTGATTTAGTCATAAGCATTATGCATGTGCGGTATAACGCATTCTAAGAAGAAGTGATTGCTATCAGCGCACATGAATATTAAGTGTAGTGTTCAACACCGGCTTCTGTTTGAGTATAGACTTCAACTTTAGGCATTCACGCAAATTAGAAAGCTCTGATGATCGGAATCTCAAGATGACGTGAAAAAAAGATATTTAATTGTTTAAAAGGGCTAGATGAGAAATAGATGCCTAAATTTGAACCCATTTTAGTACGGTCCTTATCGTGGCAAAAAAAGCATTACGGCAATGGAGCGAAATTGCTGTTTTATCGGCTGTACAATCAGTTTTATCGGTGTGAAATGCGACAAAAAGCCTTGGAAATGGCACATGACGTAAAGCATAATTCACTGATATTGTATGATAAGTTTCAAGAATATTCGTTCAGTAGTTTCTCTGAAAAAATGTTTAAAGATGAAAGTGGTAATACAGCAATTTAATGCAGTACTATCAATTTGGAAGAAAAAATATTCAGATGAAGACTGATGGGGTGTTGATGAACACTCAGTGCACTTGTGCATTGTCAAAGCCACTTGAGTTACACCGGAGGGACAGGACTAATGATATTGCATTTGTTTCTTCTTATAATAAGAATAATCCCAATATATATGGAAAAGTGATAAGACCGATCAGCAGCAGCCTATCATTAATTGATCCTTTCCATAGGTACAATGTTTTACGATCGTTTAAGCAACCTCCAACGTTGTATAGATTGCTGAAGACGAACTACCGTCCTACTATTGAGGGTGTTACAAAGTGTGGAGACGCTCGATGTAGCTGTTGTCCTACTCTTATAACCGGGAAAACCATAGATCTTAAGGTTAATAATGCTAGGATGACTTTTCATAGAAAAAAGAATATGAACTGTCTATCCAGAAATGTCATTTGCATCCTCCGCTGTAAAGGTTGTAACGAAATTTATGTGGGACAGACTGGGGATCTTTTTCGTAGTAGACTGACTGTTCATAGACAGCAAATCAATAATGAGCAATATAGGATCCTTAGTGTTAGTGCTCATATTGCCATGTGTTGTAGAAATCTTCCGACGCCTTTTGAAGCTGCGCCAATATATCAACTGCATCCATCTACGAATCGTTTGGTCAGAGACAAGAAAGAGCAGTATTTTATTTCTATGCTTAAACCTAATTTGAATGCAGCTTCATAGATTTTGTATGTATTTCAGTTTACTTAGTTTTAAATAAATCATTCCCATGAGTAGCCTTCCAAGAAGAAGGTGAAACCGGTCGTCCTTAACTGTCCAAAAACTAGCACAAGTCGCGACTAGGCTGTGCATGTGGCCATAGTCTATATTATTTCTTATTATGCCATAGGCTGTCTATAAGCTCCTCAATCAGCTTTTTCTAAAAAGTTGAAAAAAATTCTGAAACCTTTCAGTGATACTGCCTGCATCATAAGACACTCAAAACCCTTTGTAGCTTCGGGAATGAGACACTCCAGCTTTGGCTCCACGACTAGATCCGCAGCCAAAAACGTTCTTTCGCAAGACATACTATTCGTTGCTTTTCCCAAATGAGATTTAGCTGCCAATTTCATCAATGATTTCATCACTTCAAAGCTAATGCGGTTTACTTCCATGGATTTGTGGTAGAGAAGATCGTTGTGTCACTCTACACTGTTATTCATAAAGTCCCAAGCATAGAGATGTAGGTATATTAGGTAGAGTGGTAACTCCGCATTTATTAAATCCCCAATGTGTATACACTTTCGATTTTATTAAATGAACTCAAGGGAGATACATGTGATATTGTCACCAAATGTGTGATATGCATATTTTTGAAGTTTTGCAGAAATTACAACGGAAATGAGTGATCATGATAGCATAAAGCAGAAGGAATGATGATATTTCACAGATTCTCATGACAGCCTTGGAGAGATGATGTTTGTTAAATAAACAATTCGATGGGTTTCTATTGCTTTTCATGCTCAACCTGAAGAGTATTTTCCTAAGCGTGATCATATCACAGGCAATCTGCCACTGGCAGAGCAAAATAACAGAATCAAAGACAATGATTTCAATTAACTTTAAAAGATGTAAATGGGTCGACATTCAGATTCAATAAATAAAACATGAATTTGTGAATCATCAAATCATGCCGGTGGAAATTGATTTGAAAAGTTGAAATTTCAGCCAAGAAAGCACGAATAACATCGCGACTTTTTCATGGACTTTCATTATAATACAATTCATGAAATTCCTTTGATAATCAGCTTGATTTCCGCTTAGTTAGGATGTCTATTATCAAATATTTATTCCTTTTGATATCCAACTTGTTTCATACTACTTGTATAGGAGAGTCATCTCGGTAGTATATAAATTGGCAAATTTTGACTTTTTTCAAAAGTGCTCAAATAATTTTTTGGACCACGGGAACGTAATCTCCACAAAAAACTTAATCTTTTGAAATAAAAATTTTTACTGTATACAAATACTTTTGAGTCGACACCATAGAGTAGGGATACATAGGTAGAGTGTCGACTCAAAAAAAGTATCTGTATACAGTGAAAATTTTTGTATCAAAAGATTCAGTTTTTGTGCGGAGATTGCGTTCCCGTGGTCCAAAAAATTATTTGAGCACTTTTGCACAATATCACATGTATCTCCCTTGAGTTCATTTGATAAAATAGAAAGTGTATACACATTGGGGTTTTATTAAATGTGGAGTTACCACTCTACCTATATATACCAAAGTGAATACCAAATTGCATACTTCTCTTATATACTTACTTTGATATATACCTACTCTATGGTACCAAGTGAGTACTACAAAGAGTAATGAACCTGAGTACGACTAAGAAAGGAGTCACAGAATCTAGCACTCTTTGAGTTGGAAAACTTTACAGAAGTACTTATCTTAGATCTGTCTGGGTTCGAAAGCACAGTCCTCAATGCGCATAGGATTACACCTCTACTATATCGAAAAATGCCATACGGTATGTCTAAACTGCTTGCCCGCTATATCACATATGTACAACCATATAAGAACCGTTTTGACAATTAAACACAAATGCATTTAGATTAACAGCAGTGGGTAAACGGTGGCAATACTCTAAGCACAGTAAGGGAGGATGTTTTTGATCCAAATTGATGTCTTAAGTTCATTAAGAGGTAATCGATTACACTGTTACCACTTCGATATGCAGGAGCACAACAAACCGTCATTGCTTTGATGATGGAGAGCTGTTAACACTCGCTACCTGAGACAGAAGCGACCTCAGTGACGATTTTTGTGCAGGAACTATGATCAACTGTGTTGACTAGCTGATTTTCGCCATGGTTAACTTTCTCACAGTTGCTATTCATCACAACATCGACAATTCATTTTCAGATAGCTCGCTGTCAATTACTAGCTCACTGAATTTGGCCTCGGATCGCGTCCTTTACTGATATTTCATCATATAAGTACTTCGCAAGCATTTTAGTACTTCTTTGAATTAAAGAAGTTCGGTTCGGTAATTTTGGCATTAAATAGGACTTGATGGTTTACAATTGATGGCCTGGGAACATTTATGACATTGATAGGTATTCGAAATACTCGAATAGCTCGAGTTTCAACATGTTTGAACGAATATTCGAAAATTCGAACCCAAAACTAATAATTCCTGTCTATCGTTTTTTTTTTAGTGCAGCCTATTCAGCTTGCACCGGTAGATAGAAAATAAACTAAGTTTTGATCGGTCAATAGTGCTGCTTATTTTGGCTGCTTGCGTCCATCACCTCTTTCAGTAACAGTGACACACTCATTTTTCATGAATAATAAGATCCGAATAAATGAAGTGTGCTGCTTTTGAAATGGTCAAATTTGTCGTGGGTCAAACTGTTTGGAAGTAGGTCAACGAAACTTGACTCACGACCCACCTGACCCATCGACTGTTCGGAAAACACGACCTGCGTGAATATGTGACCTACTTGACCCACGACCCACTCTGATCAGCTTCGATAACACGTGCCATCTCCGTACCCGACATTTCGGGGCACCCGGAATTTCACCTCACGAACATTGCGCGATACTCCTCTTGCTTTAATAAATCCCGAAGCTTATTGCAAGTGCAGAAGCAAATAAAAGATATTGTAGTGAATGCTATGCGGTATTATTTCATTGATGCCGTCCCAGAGCCGGCAACAATCGTCGTTGTTGCCGGCGTCTGAATTAAATATCACTATATATGTATGCAGCCAGAGATATCCACAGACTTCTACATGTGCATGAATCATAGCACGCATTCACTACAATAGTAATCATGCCTAGCTTTTTGAAGCATCAATGAAGATATATTACCTTTCAAATGACAGCCTAAATCGTCGGCTCGTAGCGCCAGACGATTTAGGCTGATCATTTGAAAGGATGCATTGTTACTGAACTAAAAATCTATGACATCAAGAATCCAAAATTTTGATCTGCAAATGACTAAAATCTATGATAATTTTCTACATAGCCCATGGAGCTCAGAACATTGAATTATGTCAACCTTGAGATATCTACGAATCCAAATTGATGGATGGTGAAATGCTCCTACCTCAATGGTATTACATAGCAAATTAGAAGGCCTTAATCATGCAATTAAGGCAATCCAATTTGGAATTGGAGCTATATAAACGACTTTCATAGAAAAATGACACGTGAAATATCGGTTGACAGACCTACTTACTCAGTAACAATGATCTTTACAGTCTCGGCTGCTATGCGGCCTCGGCTGTACGACTCATTGATGCTTTCAATATCTAGGCATGATTGATATATTGTGCGTAACTGAGCTATGGTACAATGTGGAAAAATAAAGGCAACAATGTATCCCGTAATGATGATTTCTCTATCTATGCATGTGAAAGACATTTTTGAAATCTCAATCAGCGTATATCTATATGCGTATTCATAGCATTGTAACCCGCGGTTTTCCTACATTGCTGCCCAGTTCATTTCAATTACGCACAATAGTATTAACATAGATTTTTCGGGCAACAATGTAGGACATTTGAGGGCGCTTACGCATGCTTACGAAACTATCTTAGACTATCGAAGACTATCTTATTCATTGCAAAAACACCTTCTTCACAGATTCTGGCAGCAGTGAAATGAACGGAATAAGCTTACTAATTGCATGTCGCAATCAGACAAATTTCCCAATTACATTATATGTAAATGGCAAATGAACTTCACTTTCTTTGAACAAATTCCTTCATTAATAAACAGAATTTCACTTCATCCATCACTGCTGCTGCAACAGTTAGGCAACATCATTTGTCCCTGTGTGATTGACACACGTTTTCCTTGTACTACAACTTTCGCTTCAATTTCGATTTGTGTATTGCTGGGTGACAATCTCCTAGTGTTCAATTAACATTTTGGATGCTGACCTGATTACCTGGATTCGACCGACGAATTTTATAACATGAGCCATTATCAGTTTATACCATTAATGTTTCCTGCAACAAATCTCAGAGACATTCTAGCAAGATAACCAGGGCGCCTCATCAGTATACAATGTGGGTGAAGCAGACCAACCCTGACACCCTCAACAAGTCATTAAAAGAAGGACCGTTTGAAAATTGCAACTTTTATCTTTCATAATATATTTGGAATGTTTTAACATTCCGGGTGAAGGTGTGCGAATTGACTAACGTCTTGTGATTCGCTGCTGCTGCAATTATTTGTTGTAGAAATCGTTTCCATTGGACTTTGTCCGATTTTCTAAAACTCTTGCCCTTTTATTAAAGATTGTTTTATTAATTTATATCGATACGGCATGTAATGAAATATAAAGCAACAGTTGATGTTCCCTAGCTTTTAGTAAAGATACATAAGCCTTGCTGCTATTCAATTAATAATTTATATTCTATATTTCGTGGTTAACTATGTCATCAGGAATTCAAAAATCGTCATGCTCATTCTTGATGAAACATAAAAAAATTGAAAATTAAATAGCAGCAAGGCTTATTTATCTATCGATGCGGTATAATTTCTATTGTCGTGACAATAAGCAGCTAGACCAATAATACCGGTTGCACTCATGGTCATATTCCACCAATATCCGTGGTTTTGTTCGATAATATTCTGCTTCACAGTACTTTTATCCCACAATAAAGTTTCCAAGTCCCACCAAAAGTTAACCAAGTAGCCATTGAAACTTAGCCAATCACAATAAAAATATTTGATAATAAGTAGAAATCTATGCATTGTCTTAGATCGTGGCAGAAATAATGTTTAATACTTTTCAATTGATTCGGTACTTACAACACGTAAAGTATCCAGTCAAGTAAAGACTGGATTTCTAGCTATGTGATGTTGAGTACATTAAATTGCTTCTTGAGACATTGGTTCATCTTCATGGTACATCCGGTAGGATAGTTTTTATTCGTGAAAAAAGAAAAATGAAGATAAATCATCTCCTCAAAACTCTAGACAATTGTGATAGTAACAATTGACAATTGCGTTTAACAATTGAAACAGGCATTCTGATCCTCAGTGACATCAGTAACTGTTTGAGTAATGGCCCGAGATATCGTTTGCCCCACAACATTGATACAGATTTCGTAAATGATAATAAGATTATGATTGATAATTTAGCGCATAAATTGAGATGGTCTCATCGTTTTAAGAACAAGTAATGACAATAAGCTAGACATACCGGTTAAAAATATGCATTGTCAAAAATGCGGTTAGCATGCCACCTCGTATGACACCTGAAAAAGAGGATAATTTGAAATTGTTTAAAATATAAACTAAACGTGTTTTGCAAGGACAATTAGATGCAATAGAAAATAGAGACATTTGAGCCGAATCAAGAAAAAAAGAAATACTTTCCTCAAAAACAGTAATTTGGTTACTGTACCGTCTGATAAATAGATATGTGGTGACTAGTAAGCGGTGACTAGTAATTTGTACAGTAATTTGGTTACTGTACCGTCTGATAAATAGATATGTGGTGACTAGTAAACGCTGACTAGTAGGTCGGAGTATAAGTAGACCGCTATACTATCGACCTCAGAAGGCGCAGCACGCCAAAGGCCCGTCACGGTTTTATTGGAATAAACTTTATTATCACCTCGAGACCAAAATTTTATTTCCCGGGAGTTGGACATTATGAATTGTCTTATTGCAAGCGGTAAAATATCTCGGTGCCTGATCAATTATGTGCCCCATCAATACCTAAAATGCGTGAATAGAAGGACTATGCGCGAATATGTAGGTATACTTAAGATTTACTTATACAGTACAATATGTCATATATTTCTTTAGTTAAATTTTCTACTACAGTAGAAATCCCCACTGTCGAAGATTGGAAACGTTGGAGTCGAATCCCAACAAGGTTTGCAGCATCCTGCCCATATTATGAATTGTAGTGAAGGAGGCCCTACAACGTTTGCTACCAGCAGGGTCGATGATATAACAAACCTCTTTTCTGAGGAAATCCTACTTTCCTCAAGATAGCGCCATCATCGACGAGCAATCTTCCCATTTCGAGCTAGATGTCCCTTCATTACAGGTAATAGGTTTATTTTGGGCCACTTACTTACTGCTTGCTGTAGCCTTTTCATCCGTTCAAGAAAATGGCCTCCCTCCCCCGTCGTCAGGTCTGGACCACAGACGACGTCCTGACATCTCGCAAATCTCGAGAAGATCGTTGAGCAGCTCGTCTGGCCACCTCCGTTTTGTCGTTCCTCGTTTTTCCGCCGTCTCTCGGTGCCCATTCCGTACGCGTACAGTCCATCGATTGTCAGTTTTCTTTAAGAGGTGACCGGCCCAACTCCACATTAGATTTCCCGCTGTTTGTATTACATTCTCCACGGCTGTCCATCGTTTTATCTATCACCTTGTTTCTGATCCTGTCCTTTCTCGTTACTTCTAACATTCTCCTCTCCATTCCTCTTTGTGTGACTCTTAGTCTCTCCTGTTGGTTTGCTGTTAATGACCATGCTTGTGCTCCACATAACACTGCAGGAAGAACATGGATATTGAATAATCGTCGTCGGTGTACCAATTTGATCTGTCTCGAGATCATATAGTTGCGAAGTTGCCAAGAAGTGTTCCACGGGTTCTGTATACGCTTGCCAATTTCCTTGTTCTGTCTGTCTTTGAAAGCGACGATTTGTCCGAGGTATGCGTATTCGGCTATACATATAAAATTTCTTCCTGTTCAATTCTGATTGGAATTTCGGCTACATTCGTCATTATTTTTGTTTTATTGATGTTGATATTGATTCCAACTTTCTTGCTCTCACTGTTTAGTTGGTGAAACAACTCGTTGCAACTCAGACGGGCTTGATGTAAGTAAGACTAAGTCATTTGGGAATCTCAACGCACCACCAAGATGTTCACTGTTCACCATCAATTCGTATATCAGCCTTGTCGGGGAAATTGCATCGACGAAAGACTTGCGAATCAAGGAACTGATTCTAAATTGTCTCCAAGAAGAACAGCCTAAACAGCATCGTTGAACCACTTGTTGCTTGGGCAACAAAAGCAAAACAAAGTCGATTTGATTTTCTGCAAGCAACTCACATTTACAGGGACCTATTACATGCATGTTAAAACTTTTATTTCATGTGACATCTCATAGCAGACACAAAGAAGAAGACAAAGTTTACATTAAATAAAGTGAATTAAAGATAGCTGAGTTCGTTCAGGTCTCTGCCTACTGGGAAACAAGACAATATACTCGTTGCATTGCCTCCAGGGGGTTAGAGTTACACCGTATGCTCCAGGCAGAAACCGGTCGGGCATTTTAGTTACTATTGGTCTTTTCATTTATACTCTCTTTGGTCACGATAATTACTATATATTTCTCCATTTTTGGTGCTTTTCATTTCTATTTCTATATATATATATATATAATATATATATATATATATATATAATTATATATATATATATATATAAAGTATAATATACTATATATAAAATGTAAAAATATAACTATGCTAAAGGTTAATAATAAAAAGGCCAAAAGATGCTTTTGTTGACAGTAATTTTCGGTCTGTTCAAAACAGATGTTCTGATGCGTCTGATATGTCTAAAGCACCAAAATCCACGGAAAATAGGTTAGAGATCAATGGTCTCCATATCGATAATGTGGATGATTAAAATATGATAAAATCAACGTAAATAATAGCGAAAGAAATAGCGAAGTCACTCTTCCCTTTACTATGTTGGGAAAAGTCGCTAAGTAAAATCAATACATCAAAGAATAGATATTACACTTGTGCGCACCACATCAAAAACTGGAAAAAATTAGCAACAGCATTTAAATGAAAATCCAGCAATGAGTGTACTTGTAATCGGTCCAATCTTCCCAAAATCGGTCTAACAATCGGTCCAAAATTTAATTGCAAGGATAAACGTCATGCCTGCCGTGGGAGTGGGATTCTCCATGGAATTCCAATGGGTTGGGAATAACAATTTCAATAATGGGAATTCCCACAAAAATGCGACATGCT
This sequence comes from Prostheceraeus crozeri, assembly GCA_907163375.1. Lineage (NCBI taxonomy): Eukaryota > Metazoa > Platyhelminthes > Polycladida > Euryleptidae > Prostheceraeus > Prostheceraeus crozeri. The sequence goes on along the minus strand of CAJQUW010004766.1, from coordinate 65,870 downwards.
CAATTAGAAGTGAATAATGTTTTCGCAACTGTGCTTTGTGCTTTCATAGATGTTATACAAAAATTTGTCGAAATATCATGCAAGATGTGATACTATGAGTTATCATAATTATCATAATTTAAAAAGTTATCATAAAATTAAATAAAATTAAATTAATAAATTAAAGTTATCATAATTTTCTAGAGAAAGTTATGGCATGGCATGATTGAAAATGTGCATGTGCACTGGACATTAATAATAATAATGTCTTTATTGCCCCACTGGTATGAATACAATAGGTGAGCGCATACAGAATAAACGGAGGACGACAAAGTTATACGACAAAGAAATAGCAATGGTTACCAACATACATGAAATTACAAAACACAAGAGAGGGTAAAAAAGTATAAAGTACTATTTACAAAATCTTATAAAGGATTGTTTAAAACGCTTGGTTTTTGCCAAAGGCTCATGCCAGTAGTTCTTAGAGCGAACAGATCTGCCTGCAACATATTGAAACATGACACGTAGTGGATGCTGCTCATACTTAATTACATCAGACAACAATTTTTCACAAGTTTTGTGAGCAACATCAAAGAGTGAAGGAAACCCATGGCAAGACCCAATGATACGTAGCACACGTTTCTCAAACTGAACCAGTTTCGAAAGCAGGTACTCAGGAGCATTACATACACATGGATAGCCAAAGAGCAAAACAGATCTTACAAAAGCAGTATAACAACTAAACATAATTTTACAAGAGCAGCCTGACTTGCGAAGATTGTACATCAAAAAGATACACGTACGTTTGCAAGCTTTCTGAACAACATTGTCAATATGCAGGTTCCATCCCAAGTCGTCGTGAAAAATCACTCCCAAAAGGGGCATGCTCGAAACAGTTTGCAAACATCCAGCGTCAGGTAAGTAAATTTCATTTAACACAAGATTTCTCTTAGTAATGATATTCATAACACAGGATTTCTGAAAATTCAGGAAAGATTCATTGAACAAGACCAATTAACAAGATTAGACAATTCACTCTGCAGATTATCATCCCCTGTTGACCGAACAAAATGTAGAAAGGTAACATCGTCCGCATATTTAATAACCTATGTATTGTTGCATACAGGAAGAAGGCTGTCAGCGACCAGACAAAAAAGAAGCGGACCTAAAATACTTCCACTGAGGAGCGCCACTTATTATGCGCGTCCATGAAGACACATTATCTTTCAAAAACACACGTTGAAATCTCTCAGCGAAAAACTGGAGATCCATCGAATAATGAAAAATGAAAAATGAAATCGAAAACATGCATTAATGATATGACTATGTAAAAGCTTATCGAAGGCTTTCGAAAAATCAGCAGACATTATGCGAACGGCTCTAGAAGAAGAATCTTCACATTCACATTCAAGACATTCACATTATTTTTATCATAACTACCGCTTTACTGCAACAGAGGCTTTAAATCTTAAATTGAATTGAGCAATAGAAAACAACGTAATGTATGCTTAATGCTTGCAAGTAATATAATGTAAAATAAATAAATATATGTTAAATAAACGATAGTAAATTTCTAAGCTTGATTAAGAGAAAGAAGACTGCGTGGCGCATGCTTTAATGTACATGTACGTAAGAGATATAATGAAAATGTGTCAGAATGAAATTTCTGTTTTTGACATGTGAATGCTCTAGTGTATTTTCAAACTCGAATACATGTACTTATGCCTACTACAGAGACATGTTTCCATTCAGATTGAATAGGTACCGGCATCTCACGAACAGAAAGTTATCCACTATCATGTAAGTAAGTTATCCACTGGCATCGGCTGGTAGGAGTGTTGTATGTATCCCTAGTAGGCCTGTCATGTTGATATTATGCTTCATATTTTGATATAGTGTTTTTAACTATTTTAAGCAAAACTTATTTTGTCTCAACTATGTTCAGACAATGCACCCTCTAATAAGGAAGATAGCTTGCCGGTTAAATGCAAGTTTGCAAGGTAGTTTTTCATATTGGATTGTAAATCTACATGTAGAGCCCTTTGATTTAAGTGATGTAATTATATACAAGTACTCATATATAGCTGCATAAGGGTAGCAAGTTCCACTGGAGAACATAGGACTTGATGTTGAATTATCATTCATCGACACGGTAGGCCAACAGTGGAATAGAATATCTCTAACCTGAGGGCTTCCTGCCAGCTAAGCTTGTCAAAGAAAATTTGGTCTATGGGAAATAATCGTGCATTTTGAAAAATCCTGTGTGAATGGGATTTCCCATTGGAATCCTGTGGGAATTGGATGAGAATGAGACGAAGAAATCTCGTTGCATTACAAAGCTGATAAATATGTAATTTATGAATTTATGGTCAAACATTTCGACCTTTCAGAGCTAGGTAGATTCAACGAGCACAAGCATAGGCTCAAGAATCGAGATGTAGAAAATGCATTGACTTAACATAAGTTGTTAGACCACATTACGGTAAAGTGATGATCATCGATGATTTTAGTTACAAGATTTTGGACAAGAAAAAAACAGCGATTACTTCTAGGATGGCTGAATCACGTTACATTGCGTTGAAAATGCCGCAGTTAAATAGACGTCATGAGCTGATTTGATGAGTTGTATTGACTGGACCAGTGATTTGTGTATATAAGACATATTTTCAACACTTGTGTCACATTCAAAGCCGTTGATACTGTTAGTGGTACGAAACGCGTCGGGTCAGTTTTTGATAATTTTAAAATATTAATTTACGTGGAACAAAGGGATTAATTCAAAAATTAGGTTATCTGCTGTTGTCAAATGTACTATACTGCATATTATAAACCATCTGGCAGGTAATTAATTGTCATCCGAATGTGACAAAATTATAAAAATCCTTATAACACGTTTTGAACGAAATAGTAGAACTGCGAAGGATTTGAGAATTGCGAGGAATTCAGCAATACTTCTATGGGTGTGGTTGAGAAGAACATAAATGATAAGTCGCATTGTAAATTCTTTTGACAGGATTACATTACTTTTCGGATTGCATCAAAGTTTACTGTCTGAATTAGTACCACGAAGAACATTTCTTGTCAATTCTTTTCCTATCAAGCATGATAAACTTTTTAAATACTCACATGTAAATGAGAAATTTTATTTTTAACTGTTTAATGAAATGCTGCAGGACACAAAAGTCTGCCAAACATGGTATTAAGAAGAGTGTAACTGAGCGCAGTTCGGTTGAACAGTTCGCAATATTCGTGAACTTGAACTGATCGGGTGCAGTAAGTGGGAGCACCCAGGTCTATGTAGTAATAAACAATAAACAAGACATGCAAAAGTAGCTTTCTATACGAGTATATTTAGAAGTCTTAAAATAAAAATCATTTATTGAACCATGCATTGATGTCACATCGAATAAAAGAAAAGCGCATATGGTAACGTGCAGTGAGGTAAATCACGCGAAGAAAACACAGTGTCTTTATTCTATTAAACTCATGAGTATTCTCAAGATAAGTGTAGTTAGCACTGCCAATAGCAATTTCCCGTGCCCGAACTAATTGATATATAATTGAAAAAGCCAACCAACTCTTCAGAACCAGTTTATTTCTATTTGTCACAGTGCAGCGTTCATTTGTCGCACAGTAACGGTGCAAGAAGTCACAGCCCAGCGTGGTCTAATTCACTTGCACCCACAGCTGTGACTGACTAGTATGACAAGTTCGACTTCTTTGCAAGTGTGATGCAGCCCATTGAACCGATTTCTATGTAAGGGGCTGTTCATTAACCAAAGTTCTGCCGGCAGAATTTTAGTTAATGAACAGTCCCAATATGCCGAAACTCTACCTCAGCAATTCAACAATTAGATGCAAAAATGAAGAATTGAATATTTGAATTAAATATACGCGCATAATTTGAAGAAGAATGAGTTTCAAACATAGAGGTCGTTTAACTTTGTTCCCTGATACATAACTGTAAGATGAACATTTCAAAGAAGATCCGTCTGAGCTGCTGTTATCCCAGCAGAAAAGTTCTTGGATTGCGATGTCTAAAGAGAAAACATTTAAAGTCGCGATCTAGTTGATCATTTCATGTCAGATAAGTCCATTCCCTCTATCATAGCAATAGCAACTGAAAGTTAATCATGTAGTTAGCTACACAAAGAATAGAAAACACAGAAGAGAGATAGCGAACATTCGGGTAAGTTGACAAAGAATGCTTCCTACCTAAGTTATTGATTTCTATCCTAATGGATGCAGCAATAAAGTTGTTCATTAACTGAAACTCTGCAGGCAGAGTATTCAGCGGACTTTATGAACGATGGTATTTATTTATTTATTTCACGAAAAGATTTATGTGACATTTATGTCTCGGGGAGAGACTTCAAGGGCACAAGAAAAAAACGCAGCAAAACAAATTCGATCGACGTCACAGGAGAGAGGCAAATGTTAGAAAATGAGAAACAAATAAAAATATATCATCAGTGACTGAAGGCAGTACGCAGGAGATCGGATTTCAGGGCCCTCTTGAAGGAAGGGACTGAGGGAGCCGCTTTGACACTATCCGGCAGACTGTTCCACACGCGGACAGCCGCGATCGGGAAGGCCCTGGCACAGACAGTCTTCAGGCGGGAAGTTGGGACAGGCAGCTGGTCACCTGAGGCCGAGCGGAGACTTTTACGGGAAGGGATGGAGGACACACGATGCAAGAGGGACGACAAGTATGAAGGGGCTCCTCCCCGAAGGCACTTGAACGCAAATACCGCCACGCGGAAGGTGATGCGATGGCGGATCGGGAGCCACTGCAGCGACTGGAGAAGCTGAGTGATGTGGTCACGGGAGGGGCACGAAACAGGATCCGTGCTCCAGCATTCATCACGGATTGCATTCTGGAGAGGGAGTTATCAGGGAGGCCATACAGCAGACTGCAGCAGTAATCAAGTCTGGAGAGCACTAGGGAGACCACGAGGGTGTTCAGGGCAGATCTGGGAAGGAAGTGATGTATGGTTCGGAGCTGATGTATAGTCGAGAAGCACTTGGAGACGATATTCGAAATCTGGGGTTATATTGATAAGCAGGGGTCGAGAAGCACACCAAGATTGCGGACTACAGTTGATGGACTGATCACACTCTCTTGGTTGATGGCGGTGGGAGTCAGTGGGGCAAGGTGACGACGTCTTTTGGAGGTGAGCCACATGACTTCTGTCTTGCTGATGTTGAGCAGAAGGCGATTACTTGCCAGCAAGCGGTGGACCTCCGCGAGGCAGTCGCTCATCTTGGAGGAGAGATCCAGAGCCTGAGAGGGTGGGCAGGACGCGTAGATTTGGATGTCGTCAGCATACAGATGGAGGGAGAAGCCATGGGAGGCGATGATGTTGGGAAGGTCTGAGGTGTAAAGCAGGAAAAGGATTGGGCCAAGGACGGAGCCTTGAGGGACCCCCTGCGACGATGTGGCTGAGGATGAGGTGGAGAACTCACACACTACAGTCTGACTACGGTCGCGCAGAAATGAAGCGAACCACAACAGGACATCCCCACTGAGGCCGAAAGTCAACTCAAGGCGACGGATGAAGATGTCGTGGTGAACGCAGTCGAAGGCAGAGGAAAGGTCAAGGAGGGCAATGAGGCACAAGTCACCGCTGTCGATGGACGAGAGAAGATCGGACGTCACCTTCAAGAGGGCGGTTTCGGTGGAGTGCAGGGACCGGTACGCTGACTGGAGATTGGGAAGGAGGCTGTGGGCGTTTAGATGACTCAGAAGCTGACGCGCCACCGCACGCTCAAGGACCTTGGAGAGTGTGCACAGCTTGGAGATAGGGTGGTAGGAAGAGACGTCAGTGGGGTCAGGGTTGCTTTTCTTCAGGATCGGGTTGATGATTGCTTCCTTCCAAGATGTTGGGAAAGATCCGGATGATAGGGACGTGTTGAATAGGTGAGCGATGAAGGGGGCCAGGATATCGATGTTCAGCTTAAGAAGTTCAGACGGCAACCAGTCACGAAAGCTGCGTTTGTTCGGGAGGTGTGAAACAATCTCAACGACGTCAGAGTCAGTGAGCAGCTGAAACTTAGTGAAGGAGCAGGTCGGTGGGGCTTAGGGGGAAATCAGGAGGTGGATGGTTCGCTGTTTTGTCATGAATGACCTTGACCTTCTCGGAGGAGTGCCGCTGGAAGGACTCGGCGCAGATGTTCGCGTTCGGATTGCTGTGAGCGCGGCCCATCAGTGTGTAGATGGAGTTCCACATCAGACGGGGATGCCATTTCTCCGAGTCTGTTTCCAAAATGCCTCATGCTTTTGAAGGGTCAGCTTCTTGTATGATCGTCGGACGACTTTGAGGTCAGAAGAGGCGGAGGCTGCTGCAGCAGGATCGGACATGTTGAGACGCTTGATGAGTCTTTCAAGGCGCCTGGCATGCCGCTTTAGCGTCTTGCAGTCGTTGTAAAACCAGGGATCTGATACTCGAGGGCGACAGCGCACAGTCTTGTGAGGGACAACGGAGTCAAGGGCACTAGTGACCTCGTTATCGAAGAGATCAGCAAGATGATTGACGTCAACGTCAGAGGGCAGGGAGGAACACAGAGTAGAGGTGAGGAAAGCAGATTGCAGAGCCTGATTGTCCAGAGATTTCCATGGGCGTGTGGTGATGGTGCGGTAGACAGGTGGAGGGCGAGGTAGGGATGTAGACCACTTAATCAGGCGATGATCTGACAATCCAGGGTCAAGTACATCGACAGCTGAGGAAGGGAGATCGGTTCTTGACGCGACGATGTCGAGAGTTCCGCCTTTATCATGTGTAGGACCTGTCACTCGGCAGTCTAAGCCGTAGGCGTGGAAGAGGCTGAGAAGAGACTTTGAGTGGGGTCGTCAGCCTTCTCTACGTGGATGTTGAGGTCACCTACTATGAAAAGGGGCTCATTGAAGGTGATGAAGGAGTCTAGCACGTTGGAGAGTTCGGTGAAAAACTGCGATGTGTTGGGGCCAGTACGATAGATGGAAATAACGATGGCAGACGTAGACTTGGATGTGATACGGTCGCAAAGAGATTCGAATGTCACTTGGCTGGGACAGGTGAGTCTGGTGATCTTCGCAGTACTATGGGTAGACGCGACCACAATGCCACCGTGGTTCGTGTGGAGGGAAGCCGCGCGCTTTCTGGGACGTGGGCGGTCAAGCACTGTCAGGCCAGCTGATCGCAGAAGCTGCAGGATGCGCAGCAGGGCTTCTCAGTAAACGAAGATACCACAACTTCCGCCTCGTAGTGCGAAAAATGCGGAATGCTGGGGAATGCAGATAGAGGAGTTGGTCTCGCGTGTTGGACAAAGGCGCCGAAACCATGTGTAGGGAAGATAAGTGACACAGGATAGCAGTGCGTAGTTGAAAAAACAGTAATTTGAGCAGATCAGCTCAAAGCTCGAGGATTAGGGGTAGGAATATGCGAGAAAACGAAGAGTAGAGCAGACGAGGAGTCCAACGATGTAAAAAATAAGGTGATGGAAGAACGCTGAGATGAGTGACGACAATGAAAATTTTCGCTGCAAACGCCAGCACGAGACGGACAACCGCCTCCTGCGGACGCTAGTGAACGGATGACACCGAAACTGACTGAATATTCTGCTGGTTTCAATGTTGCACCGTTGTTCATTGACATGGCTGAAAATTCTGCCGGTAGAATATTAAATCGGTTTAATTGTCATTATTGCGCATTCATTATTTTCTTTATCGCGCCTCGCGCTCGTAACCTTTAACTGTTGCATACAGCTTCAACTGTGTGCTACTCTATTTTTGCATAATTTTTTTTACATCATGATTTTTTTAGTTTGCATCAGTGTGAACGACAATTACAACTGTTCACCATTGGGGCTGTTCATTAACTAAAATTCTGCCGGCAGAAAATTAAACCGATTTGATATTCTGCCGACTTAATGAACGACGGTATAACACCGAAACGGACTGAATATTCGGCCAGTTTCGGTGTTATACCGTCGTTCATTAAGTCGGCTGAATATTCTACCGGCAGAATATTAAATCGGTTTAATTTTCTGTCGGCAGAATTTTAGTTAATGAATAGCCCCATTGTTTCCAACAATATATAAACCGCCGTCCTTCTCTCAGAAAGCACGGTCTGGCATTTCCAATAAGAACTTGTTCTTATTTCGCAATAAGAATCTAATTGATTCTTAGCGGGATAATTACACAGATGTTTGTAGATTGAATATCACCGATATGCATGTAGGCACATGGATATCTGACAGTTAAACAACAGTGATTGATGTCTGTTGATGTCAGGCTATCAATAGGTAATCATTACCTGTACATGTAAACAACTACAATCAAGTGATGTTGAGCGATTCCACGTTTGACTGAAAATTGATAGTTGTCGACAAAGAATGGTTGTTGATTAATAAAATTTGCTGCTATTTATCTGATAAGCGCCGCTGATATACTGATAAACATGCATCTCAATGTAAATTCGCTGAAATATATATGGATACATGACAATTAACTGTTCAATGTAATGAATAATCGCTAGAAAACCAGAGAAAGGACGAATGTTTTTACCACAATCATAAACAATAATCTATTTAGGTAAAAGTCTTTGACCACCATTAAATATCAGTTGGAGCGTTGCAGAAGGGATCCATATCAGTAATTGAGGATATTGACAGCGAATGCCTTAGAAATGCTATAGATCTACATCAAGTTGTAACAATAGAAAACTTCGATCAGATATCGAAGTTAACAGATATCTATTCACCGTTAAGGCACTTAGTAGAGCTGGGGGAGCAACACAGCTTTGACCGCCATTGCATCAGTCCTTCATTTAAAATAGAAGAATCCATGTGGTCACAAAAAGAAAGCTGATGGTGTGCAAGTAATTTGCTGTTACAGCACTTGCTAGTCCGAGAGCAACTGACATTTTCTTCCTAAATTCACGCACGAGTTTCGAATTATTGTTAATCTGCAGATTGTCTGCGACAATAACATATAATGACGGTTTCATTATCTTTAGCAGCAAATCGGTCAAGCTACCAGTACTGACGAATGTCGCATTTCTGTTTGATGATGGAAAATTCTGCCCTTAAAATGCAATCATAATTATACAAATGACAAATGACAAATCTCATTTTGAGTTTTTAAATGTATGATGGATCATTATGTTTTTGAGTGTATGAAACTCAGAAGTACATGGATCTATATAAACAAATAGGACTTTACGATGTTTGAGGCTCTGTAACTTTCAAGACGACTGGAGGTAAAACCGAAGAAACTTAAGAATTGTCGTTTTACTGATGATGCTGGGTGGCAATTGATAATAATACGAAGCTCGTGCGTGAATTTAGGAAGAAAATGTCAGTAGCTCTTGCACTATGTGGTCACAAAAAGAAAAGTGAGGCTGTGCAAGTAATGTGCTGTTACAGCACTTGCTGATAGTGTATCTAAAAAATGTGTTTGAAAAAATGAAAACGACACTGTAACAGCATATGCAAAGTCAGTGTGCAGCAATTGTTGCAGAACGTTGCGCGGTTGTCTTGTTTGATCACGTAAATGTGACACTGAAAAATCGTAGACGAGGGTTTCGACAACGCAAAACGCATGGAAAATTCAATGCGTGGCATCTATTTCAGCGGCAGATCTCACATGACATAACTGATTTAACCCTATATGCGTACTACTGTTACATACATGTAGATATAAGTAAAATGAAGGAATTAATGGAACACTAACATATCTTGAAGCATAGAGTTAGTAAATAAAAATAATAAACTTGAAATAAGTACAAAATAAGACACATGCAGAATTCTACGTCTCACACAGCCACTCGTAGGAGAGTAGTCTGCCGAGTTGGAAATACTGTTGGCCTACATGTACAAAGGAAAAACGCTTGTTCTAGCATCTAATGTTAGAGAATTTCCAAGGTAATGCAACAAGCTAGCAGATTGACATGAATTTCTCTGAAGTGTATTCTCACTGAAGACGGTGAATGGCTTTTAATATGCTCCCGTATTCTTGATTGTATTGGTCTGGATGTTTTGCCATCATAAATGTGATTGCACACCTTACATGCAATCCTGTAAATGACAAATTGTTTGAAGCAAGGATAAGGATTCTTCGACAGGCGGCAGGTATCATAAGAGGGCTTACATCTATTATTTTTTCTAGGACTTCCCTGAAACTGTTTATAGGAGGTCCTGAGTCAACGCGCATTCAAACTTTGCGGAAAGTCCTGCCCTTCTCCTGAGGGACAGCAGTTGCCTTTTGTGTTTCTCACCGAGATAAGAAACTCATAATACAGCAGGTTTGTCATTACTATTTGCAGTTTCATTGCACCTGCCCTGACTGTCATTTCTAAAAAACGAGTTAATCAATTTATCGAGCAAAATATCAGGGAATCCATTAGATCGAAATCTCTAGAACTATGTTCACGGAGTGTCTCCTATTCGGCTCACGAATGGATCTTGATTCATATCTTTTCTCAGATATAGGACTGTATGATGACCAATTACAAATTGAAGACCTCCTTGCAGGACTGCAAATCTGAAGTGACTTCACTTCAGAAGCCAGATAACGAAGACGGCATCTATATCTAACTTCCATGAAATATGTATGGGTTTCGATCAAAATCAAATATGCAGGATGATTCAAAAGTCCTCTGTCTTCATACACAGCACAAATCCTTTTAAGAGTGAAAATCTGACCAGTGCTCTATGTGAGCAAGCCACCTCACTGAGATAGCAGGTTAGGACGTCAGATTAGAAGCAATGACTTCGCTATTATTATAAAAATTCGCTTCGTAAAAAGAATTCCAACATTAAGGTTTCAGTCTTTGTCCATCTGCTTAATGGCACATTTGCGCTGCTCTGTCGGTGGTATTGCAACATCAGGATCATCCGTAGGTGTCATCTATATTCCTTCATGATTCAGACGAAGCAGTCTTCATTAATTCCCATTTCTGCAGACAAGGCTTTGTTTGTTCTTTTAGCGGAAGCTCTTTTAATTTTCGCTTCTATTACGGAACGGAATAATGAAATTCTAAACTTATTTTACATACCGGCACTGTAATTAACATGATTTGGGTTTTCGCAATATTATTTTTGTCATCATCGGACTAAAAAATCAAATCCACATGAATCAGTTGATCATCGGCCTAATATGATTTATAAATTGTGATTTCAATTGGTCTGACTTCCACTATTTCATGGATCTCTCAAACTTATTTGAATGGTGGTGTTAAATGAATCTCCGCTCTCGCATAAAGACATGATAATTATCAGTTCTCTCTCTCTCCTGAGCCGCATGTATGTTTTGTTTAACCCGTCATGCAGTTGCAGTGCACTTTAGTCATATTAACCCTCACGGAAATACCTCATGATTTTTCATGAGATTTTTCTCATAAACGTCTCGTGAAATTTTATGCGGATTTTTATGCATATAACATCGCATCGAATTTCATGAGTTTCTCTTAAAAATCTCTAAAATATATTAACAGTTGCTCTTCCATTCTTCTGAATTTATTTTTCTGGCATCTAGTTATTGAGGCATTCTTAGCCTCGTCACGTTGCGCTTGAGCATTCCGACGTCATATCCACAATACTATTTCAGTATTTGCAATAATAAACCATTATTGTTATTACGACAACATTGAAGTGTACTATTTTCAACATCTAATTGTAAAGTCAAATTATACATGCATCATTTCGAGAAGGCTGTTGCAGAACGCTATGATGTATTCTGTAATGCTGCTTTTCATCCTTTATAGACTAAACGTGGAGGTTTTGATTGATTGAATAATCTTTCTTATGACTCCTTCCATCCTCGGCTAGCATGTACACCTTACTACCTGTAAACCTATTTTCACAAAAACCTCATGAATGCTGATGATTTCCCACTAACGAATCATGAGATATTATCCTCATAAATGCTCTCATTTCCACTCATTATATTCTCATCAAAGCATCATGAGAACATCATGAGCTAAATATTTTCTTATGAGAATATCATAGACTCATCATGACCTCATGAGATATCATAAAAATCTCATGAATCCTCATTTAATTTCATGAGTTCTCATGAAAATTTTCGTTAGGGAAGACTAAATACGTGTAAAGGCAGTAAATAGAAAGAAAAAAATTTGGTTGAAGAAGCAGAACCCCAATCCTCTCCCGACATGCATGATGACAGGAAAGGCAAATATTCTACAGTATATGATTCGGGTACAGACCTTTAGTCAATGGCAGAACCTTTGATAATCCAAGTTGATAGCTATTGCCATAGGATGCGGGTCTGGACCCGAACCAAACGCTTGGTGATATATTTTATTGTATTTACTTTTCTTGGCATTATGAACATCTAGAGATGATTGTGTTTTTTAGTCCAACAGTCTTTTCTGAAGTATGGACCTTCCGCCATTTCCCATATCATGCGGCAGAACTTAAACTCATTTTCTAGCAACAGATCGCTTTACGATCATTTCAACAAGTATATTTATATTTAGCAAGTATTTAAGAAATTGATTTTCTCATTCGTTGCAAAATCAACCGGGTACGTGGAGGACTGGGTTCAATGTCACATTGTTAAGTATTTATCTATATATTAAGAGTTTCAGTGCAAAAACGCGACAAAGGTCATGTTGGTCATTTTTAGAAACGCGACTGTTCCTGTGTGCTTTTGCATACTGAGCATTTTTGCAATTTTCGACTCCTGGTGCGTGAGATTGTAATTTGAAGTAGCCTAGTCTGATCTGATTGTCGCTTCGCAAACACGAAGTAATTCTACTTGTTTCTTCGCGAAACGCGATAGGCGCCGTCCTTCATTTTGATGAAAACTGCAATTATTAAAAGATCATTTCATTTGAAATCGAGGTGTGTAGGCCTAGGTAAGATGAATGTGGGGGAAGTCCAAGTCATGGAATAGGCGATGTTATATTGCTTTCCTGAAATGGACCTATTGGCGTATATCGCGCTTTGCCTTTAAATTTAATATTTAAGTCAGAGCTGCATAGAATCTGAAATCATATTTAAAATATTTAGTCATGACATCCATCTACCCCTACGAACTCTTTCTTAGGATTTTAACCGATTTTTCAAATTTGGTGTTTATTGCTTTTTGCATCGAGATCTTCATTATGTGCCCTCATAAAAGCGAGAATGAAGGATCCCCTAAGACGTTTATAATGGTGAATCTACAATACTTAGCTTTGTACTCACCAGTCCAGTGAGGCTGACTACTCGCTACGCCCCTCCGTAAACTGCTGTTCTGTTTTGATGTAATGTATTGGTGTTTTGTAATCACACAATTACACGCTGAGATATGCAACAATTACCTATAAATAGGAAAATAGGGACAGCTTTCTTTCATTTCTTTGCTTCGTAGTAGATCATTATCAGCGATCGTTCGGAATACTGTCTCTTCTTGCTAAACGAAGACTACAAACAAAGCAATTTCCTGAACTAATCGACTTTTGGTAGAATTGCATTGAGCAAAAAATTACGGGCGCCTTCCTTTGAAATATAGTGACGCCTTTTGGCTATTTTCTTGGTTCACTGATGCAGAATTTCACAGGAGTTAGAGTCAAATGAGATTTGTCAAAGCTAGAGGTCGTCTGTCTTGAGCACAATTGGAAAGTTGAATTGTAATTTGAAGAATTTGTTTGCCTTAGTCAATAATCCGTGGCAAATTATTTTTCGGTTCATACTACTTGCGCATGTATTTGACATATGGAAAAGGACTCGCTGAAGAATCATAAAAGGTCGAAACTGTCGGACAAGCTTGCGATCACTTTCTAGAATGCGCGGCTCATAGAAACCAGGTGCTGATACGTGAAATTACTTTCATTGCAGATCGGTTAAACGGTGGATACATGCACACTGAATATATGAATTATATTTTGGGTGTGAATATACATATTTTACACTTCTGATATATTCATTAAGTAGCGTACACGTTGAAGAACCTGGGACTCTTTTTAATGCAAGGTCTTTGACTTTGATATCTTTCTATTAGTATGGCATTTGTAGGCCTATATGTGCTGTATTTAGGCCTATGAAGACTTTTAGCGGAAAACGCCTCTAGCCTACTTTGGATGCGGTTTAATGGCACAACAGATTCCGCTCTTCGCGTGGTTGTGACAGAACAGTGCCGCACTTGCCGCACTCAAGCTCTTCAGACTGACGTGGTCAGGTACGGCCATGTCTTTTAGTTCCAAAGTCGCTATTTCAAACCTGCCTACGAATGATGAGGTCCATTAGATAGACCTCATCGTAGCATGACATCTGCTGATCAATAGGAATCGATGGGAAGCTTATTTACAGAACTCTGAGTGTGTTTTATTAATTATCCTGACCACAACACATGAATTGATAAAATAATCATGGCTATCAGAAATGCACAAAGTGATGTGTTGCCCGACCGATACCGTCTAAAAATGTATTTATGTATAGATATCAATTGTCCGATGGTCGCACGTGATATGACAATGTAAATGATTGTCATTCAACAGCTCTTCTTATTCTCGAACTTAAATAGTTATTCTGCGTGTTAATAAATGCACTAAATTCGCACGACAGAGCTGCTTTTCACCATAGAGTAAGCTTTCACTTAGTCACCTAAATTTCGATAACTTGTTTAAAGAAATACACATTTGTTATTGCATTTGTCCGTTCATTGGCGAAATGCAGTGAAAAGATAAACATTTGCAATTAGCAAGTTAATAGCGAAAGTTGCAAATAGCAAATTTCAAGGGGAATTCATTAGATATCACTTTAAACACACTACTGGCAAATCGTATAAGTTAGTGCGTCTGAAATAATTAATAAATGCTGTTTTTTGTAAACACAATGTAAATAGAATAATTAAATATTGTATTTCAACTGAGGATGTAACTGAATATTGAATTATTCTGTAAGATATACAACATAGTGCACTTAGATAAATAAAGATCTACTTAAAAATCAAATTCAGGAGCGTAGTCAGGCTTTACATGCGATTCGAACGTATGTTAGTTTCACTTTGGCGCAAACCTAAAACAGTGTGCAGTCAGCAATCATTAAAAAATCAACTCAATGATTCGACTCGAAAAAGTTAGATTTCATAACGAAAAATATCTATTGTTGAAGATTGATATAATTAAAAATCCATTTGTAGCCATTGCAGGAATACCTTATCAACTGACAAGCTTTTGAAATCGCAGATAAGCCTACTATTTACTCACTCAAATAGTGAAAAAATGAGGCTACCACTATCTTGCTATTCATACACATTGTTCAGATGGTGAAGTGTCTCTAAATTGCATGTTCAGTAGTTGTACTGATTCAGCATTTTGTTTGAATAGTCCGCAATATCTTGGCTAAAATGGATTGATTTATAATTCCTTTGTGACAGCATTCCTCATCTTTGAATCGTTTATGAAATGATTTTCAACTTATCTCCTTCACGCAGATGCTCTTCAAATCTTTGAATATTTTTTATGCTGCGTACGGATAGTTTGAAAATCCCTGAGAATTATGTCACCTGTCTTCCTTTCTACCTAATTCAGTGATTGATGTATGAGGTTGGTTTTTGATAATTTATTTTCATCAAGGTGAAAATAGTATTCATTAAAATAAAAATGTAAAGAAACCAAATCAGGTAAGTGGAAGCTAAATGATTTTGACTTATGTGCCTATGTCGCTGGGTCAGAATGTTGAAAATGCTGATAATGCTTGAGGACTTTGATAGCTTGCTTGAGTTCCTTAACAATCAAATATCTATTTGTCATATAATTTATCATTAAAAATTCGTTTTATCATTTTATTTTACTATGGCATTCATCTGCAATTATTCTTCTTAGCCAAGTCCTTGTGAAATTGCCATTACATACTCACGTAGATATTCGACCAGGTGTATCCATTGATACAGATTTTCATGGAAATTACCTTTGTTTTTTGGTTATGGCATATCAAGGGGATTTCATGAATTTTTTATAAAATCCTCTGTGATATGAGTGTGATATGTTTTTGTGAAGAGGTAGCAGAAAATTGCCACTCTTGTTATAAAGTCGATATATGTTGTTATATGAACGCAAAGTTGGAGTCGTGCGCGGGCAATTTTACGTTCACATAGTAGCTTTAGTTGTCTTTAAAATCAGGACGAGATATTTTTAGCTCTTTTTGGTAAAAAAGGGAATCTCCCGAAGACAGCGAAAGATGAGTGTCACTAGAATTTGTAACTAAAAATAGGCTTTGAATAAAGTCAAGTTATTTATTGCTATATAAAGCATACAAAATGTTAATCAATATATCACCGCTATTTACACCAGAGCCATTATAAAGAATTCTTGATAATTGCTCCGGTGTAAATAGCAGAAATATATTGATTCACTTTTTGTGCGCTTTATATAACAATAAATAACTTGACTTTATTCCAAACCTATTTTCAAATATGAATAGCAGTCAAGGCAAATTTCCTCAACTAGAATTTGTCACTAAATGGTAAACCGTGTAAGAACAATTACTATATTGATGAGTTCATTGAAGTTTGCGATTTGACGACTATTTTGAAAGACGTCTTCTGTATTGATCATGACTGGTTGCACTAAAATGATTATAATTAATCTAAAAATTTATGAAAAATAACTGATTATAAATGATCCCTATATATGGCATTTTGCAACATTTTGTTTAGATTTTTATTTAAATCATGAAGATTACATAAATACAGTAGAATCAATGAATATTTGGAGATATGCAAGAAATAGCGACTGGTTTGCACTCTTTGGCATGTAGATATTCAGTGTTCCCCTTATCTTGCCTCCATATGGCAAAGAATCTCGAGATAATGACAACATCTCGCCGCCGGTTCAGAAACAGGGATTTTGTAACAGAGATAAAAAAATCAGATATCTCATTAGATCATTAACTGCCGCATACCTCTCAGTATACTGAAGGTATTAGATTCGAATTGTAAATTATATCCACGATTGTTCCTTCGCCACCTCGATGTCGCGTGTTTCTATCAGAGCGTACTTGTCTGTTTGGAATGCTTTAAGCAGTAGTGACTGGGAATTTCGCATCGGAATGTCAATGACTTTCGTCTCATTGCAGTACCGATTCCATATTACTCGTTTTCAAGGAGTTCATTACATCAATATAAAGCCTGCGTTGATGAAAATAACCCTCAACAGAACGTTCGCGACAAAATGTTGAGTGAAGAACTTATTCAAGAGGCATTACAGCTACTGATCTGAAATCTAACTCGAATGGAAACATGAATTGAAGGAGAGATAGTGCGAGTGTTGGTTAAGTTGCCGACAATCAATTCCTGTTAACTGTCCGATCAGTTTTGTTCTTGACAATAAACTCATTCAGCTGTTGGAACTGATTTGTTTCAGGTAGAAAACTCAATCAATGGAAGCACTGATTAAATCGAAATTTTCCTTTCTTTGAGTTAGACAACAAAATGGCTTTATTTGAGTGAAAAAGAAAACGATATAACAGCATGACTTTAATTATTAACTATTGCGTAAGCTGTTAGCCTCCGATAATGAATTAGTTAATATTAAATTATTCGGTCGTGGGAAAGCTCCATAAATTATTCATTATATTTCTTAAAGTACAAAACACGCAGCATTCAAGGCTCCGCGTGTAGATAAATTAAAGATTGATCCCAATTTGAAGGATCGAGAAAACCCTTGTTCTCGTTTGAAGTCTACACTCTTATTCATAAAGTCCCAAATGAGTACTAGAAAGAGTACTGAACGTAAGTAGTAACTACGACTAAGACATGAGTCCCAAAATCTAGTGCTCTTTTGGTTCGAAAGCACAGCACTTAATTTTCATTCAATTTAGTACTCAATTGATGAGTTGCATACACTGTAAACTTAAGGGCACGAAATTTCGCTTGAATTAGGCACGAAATTTAGGCATCAATTCTAACCAATACAAGGCACAAGTAGGCACGAAGTTCGTGCCCATTGGTTTTTCCTTCGATTTCATTGGATAAACAAATATTTGGTTTATATTTGTTATATTTTTTACAAACACTTGCAACGCTGAAAAGCATACGAAGCTAATAAAAAACACAGTAATTTCAAAATTTGTGACCGTTTAGCCCTTAAATTCATTACCCGTCACCTTATCATAAAATTTTCTTGCTCGCTGTGCAATGAATTTTATATAGGTCAGACCAATAGACCATTTAAACACCGATTAATGGAACAATGCTAGCGTAGGATCCACAATAATAATTCCAATAGCGGGCATGTTCAACACGTTTAACGGAAAATATTTAGAGAAATCAAATGAACATTGAAGATATCTACCTTTCCATAATAGAAATGTACACTCACCCAGTTGAAACCCGCGTATCAGGTTAGGGCAACCTTATCAAACATCTCTGTCCTGGTATTCAGCATCGTAAATTGGAAATCACCAAACTCTGAATTCACTGAATTTTGTTCCTAAACATTTATGTAAAAGCAAACATCGTTAGGCTCATATTACCGTGAAATAGTGAATTACCCAGAAAACGGGTGAACGCTCGAATCTTGGAACATTTTTGTAGATATTAAACTCATGCTGTAAATGAAGGAGTTGACATCACTTTCTCTCTTACGTTCATCATCATGAATAGCTCAATCACATTTGTACTTCAAGTGGTGCATCCCAAGTACAAAATGCAGATTATCATGCATAACAACATTATTTGATGCATTTCATTCATGTATAGATGTGCACTTGTACAGCTACGACATGCTTCATGCTAAAAAAATAACTGAAATTCTAATAGGCCATTTGTGATTTGAATATTTCTTAAAAGTCTCTAAATCACAGTTAAACTATCCCAACGCAATTAAATTACTCCCGACATTGTTTGAGGGACGTTTTCATGCGATAACTGACCAAAGCATATTGTTTATCAAAGTGATCGATCATCAGTTTCCATCCGACATTCAAAGATCAGTTTTTTGAAAAAGTGGAATTTGGATTGCTATTTGTAGTAACAAGACTACCGACTTGGTGGAAGCCGGTGCCACCATTGGAAAGTGCATGCGCCAATTGTGTGCAGCATTTGTGGAGCCAATTGAATTATCAGTACATTAATATATGAAGGTAGGGGTTTCCCTCTGGTTTCCAAAGCTCAGAATCTCCCGAATCAATAAGGTAAAAATAGGGTTCAGATGCAATCCATGGGCTGGGAACCACTTATTGACATCATCAAAATAACGATAGACCCTGGCAGTGAAGGTGGGGACATCATTAGCAGGTGATGAGATATAATTAACATGGATATATCATCTGCAAAGAGATTGATATCCAAACCATCCTGATGAACGAGGGGAACTGTCGGCAATGTAAAGAGAAAATAACATTCCCGTACCGGTATATCCTGTTTTCCCTTTGGTCCAAAAGGACCCCTTTGGGAGCCTTTAGAACCCCTGATCCCGTAGGACCAATATCAACGATGAACATTTTTTACTTACATGAATAGTGTGCACATCCATTAGTGTGAACAGTTTCTTACGATTTGGAATTGTTGGCTGAATTTTTCTTTCTAAAAGTGTAATTATAACCGTAATTGAAATAGCAAAGAATCTGAATAAATGCTACTTAATACATTCATTATCGGTATGTCACACGAAAAATGAGTATTTTTATTTTGAAAGTTTTGCACATTATGACTGGTTGACACAATGAATTTGAATTTCCCTAAATGTCAGATATGTAACTTGTTCTCCACTTCTCGATTTGAGAAACAAATTGATTAACTCGAGCACAAATTAGGCTTACTAGGCTATATGAAATCTTCATAATATTCATTAACTACATGTACTTGGCGGCACTGCAATCACCTTTTCTGTACTTATTTTGTGAGTAAGTATTCATTTTTGCTGATTTCATGATTTTAGCTGATTCAGGAAGAGCCTTCATCCGTTTAGAATAAGGAACTACTCCACAAGATATCAAACTACCTGTCTGCTAGAGTTTTGACAAATGATTATCGGAAGTAAAGAGCAGATTATGTCTTGTTCGGAAAATATTGTCATTCATGTCACAAACCAACAAAATGATGAGTTTGTTTGTTTGATAGGAAACAGGACATTAGTTCTATCTGTATATTCGTGTAAAGGCGAATTACACGGAAATACAGAAATCAGGAGAGAATTAATTTTGTAGCAGAGTAAGAAATTGCAACACATCTACAAAAGTGCAAATGTCATCACATCCTCAGCTTTCTCCACGTGATAATTAACAGTATTTGAGAATGAATTCTCGAGATGATCTAAGAAATATATTGCGTTGATTCTATGTTTAGAGATGATGTCTTGAGAATAGCGACGAGAGGAAATTATGGCATCATTTTTCCCTAGATTACTTGGATACTGGACATAAAAGTCTCATATGAAAAGATACTCTAGCAATGGGGTAACAGACTGATAAAGAAGCGGTCAGATCAATCCAGTCATTACGTTGTAGAGTGTAGAATACAAAGTGAGTAGTACAGCGTCAACTGAAAACAAATAACAGCATACAGTGAGAATTTATATATTACAAGATTTAGTTTTTACGGAGATTATAAAAATCATAAAATATCAACGTCGATCAGAGGGAATGGAAAATGACACTCTAGAACTACTGTTTGCCGACGATCTGGTAATATCAGGAGACACAAAAGAGAAGGTCTAAGCGCGCCTGGAAAAATGGCGAGAAGCCCTCGAATACCATGGTTAACGACTCAGTAGAACTAAGACGGTGTACCTCAGCACGAAAGTGAGCGCATCCATCTGCAATGCACCGAAATCCCGACTGTTGATGCCTTCAAATACCTCGGTACCGTCTTGCATGATAAAGGCACATCAGAGGCACATGAAGGCGAAAACACAGGCAGGTTCGCAGAACTGGAGAGTTATGTCTGGTGTCCTGTGTGACAAAAAGATGCCTCTATGACTCAAGGGCAAGGTTTTCCACACAGTGGTCCGGCCCGTAATGCTGTACCATGCTGAGCTCTGGGCCCCGAATTAAGCTGGCCTTAAAGCGCTGACTTTGAGGATACTGAGGTGGTTAATGGGGAAGACAAAGAAGGATAGAATAAGAAACGATAAGATCCGTCGTATGCTTAAGGCACCCCAATAAGCAAAGGAATTGAGACTCGCCGATGGAAATGGTTCGGGCATCTGCTCAGAAGACCAGAGGAAAACATGTGCAAAACAGCATGGAAACAAGAACCTGTCAACAGAAGAAATGGAAGACCGAGAACAGCTGTGAAAAAACAGCTGTGTAAATCACACAGAACTGTGATTAAGAGTGGAATGAAGGTCAGATCGCTAACCGAAGACATGGCGTCCGACCGAGCCATGTGGAAGCAAAAGACCGAGGGGCCACCCTGTGCTACCCGATCATCCGGGAGGCTGAAACTGGATCGAGCCCGTTCAAGATAATGAAATAATGAGTTTTTACGGAGACTGTAATCCTGATGTCTACTCGTAAAAGGACATACATGTATAATCAATCTTTAAAGAGACAATTTTTTACAAATTATTCTTGTGTTTGCGTACTAGCAATTCGACATGTGATATTTTAATATTTAAGGAGCATGAAACTTTTTTGATACATCAAATACAAAAGAATCTTCAGACAATAATCTCAAAGCACTTGAACCAGAGGGAGATCAAGTTGATCATTAATAAAAATCTCTGTGAACATAACCATAATTTAAGTCTTCGTCCAAGAATTCTTGGATGAACTTTATCGTCATTCCGATTCTTGCATAAATTTTCGATTTTGTTAACTAAGCAAATGCAGTTGATAGCTGAATTTTCCAGCAGGCTGGATGGATCTTTTAGCAAGGATCACTATTCTACTTTGTAAAGCTACTTGTAAGCTGGGTAAAAAATCATTATGTAGAATTTAGCTATAGTGGTTGAATCTTTGTACTCTATATGGCTAGAAATCAACTGTATAATTTATTTACAGTGTCTCAGAAATCATCGGCCTGGCTCATTGCTTTCACAATTCCTACCGGACCGAAGACGTGTGGGCCACTCTGTATATAACATGTGGATTAATTCAATTTTCTTTGGCACAATGTCATAATTCACTGATCTAAGCTTCATTTTATATGTGAGTAATTTTGTGAACACATTTAAGTGCATATCTTAAGGTAAACATAGCAATTATATGTTACTATGTTATGATTCAGCGTCGATTATGAATAGGCATTATTTCTAAGTCAGAAAATTTGTGACGTGACAAGCGTAAGAAAATGATTTTATACAGCTGAGTCTAGTTACTTCCATTGAAGTTAGTAAGTAAACATTATCTCCACAAAGCCATCAGTAATTTGAAGGATTTGTAAAATGCTGCTCTTTATTGTTATCATGATAGTAAGAAGGTAATATTTCCAAGACAATAAAAAATGCACATGACACATGTTGCACTACAATGTGAACTGTGCACAGCCAAATGACAGACAGAATAGCTGTCATTTTGAACAGAAAAATGCCACAGACAGAAACAGACAAGACTGTCTACTTTTCTAGTTCAATTACAACAATTTCAATAACAATATTGTAACAATATTATAACATGTCTAAACTCTACCAATCTTGCCTTAACAAAACTTCAAGTCGAGAAATACCATCTTCAGGAAGAATTGATCGATTCAAAAAAATCGCGCTTCAGTAAATGTACATGCCTTTGCAAAGCACTTATACACTATTGGCCAGAATGGATGACTCAGTTAATCAATTTGTATTGTTTTCTATTGTGGTTGAATCTGCAGACACCCTGACCTCTCTGCGGAAATGTTTTTGTAACAACTGTCTTGTAGGACTATCTGCATGATAACTGAGATGTCATGGCTTAGCATTACATGTGGTTGTCGGCTTGAAGTCACACAGACCACGAAGATTCGGGCTATCCAAAAAAGATAAATGCTGAAAAGATTTTGGCCATTCTGCCGATGGAAATTGGAATAGCACGAACGGGTTCAGGTCACTATCTTGTAGAAAACCAAAGGATGCAGCCTAACCCATTTTATGTGAAACGCTTGAAAACCACCAAGATAAAGAGGTGCATCTCCATACATGGTTTCAACTGTGAAAAAGCGTGTGGAAATTCTTTGCTGTTGAAAAACTCTGGATCCAGAGTTTTTAACCGAAGGTACATGCATGAAAGCTGCTTGCCAAGAAATTCTGAAAATGAAAGTAATGCCATTCTTATTTATGTAAACAGTGCTTTTCACTCACAATATGATGTCGCCCTTGAAATTGGAAGCAATTTGAGTGTTGAGGCCTTGAGTCCATTATCAAACATTCACCAGAACTGAATCCTATTGAAAATTGATGGGTCTTGCTGAAACAAACCTACGAAACCAGACATCTTTAATAGAATTGAAGAAAGCTATCACGGTAGTGTGGACGAAGTTGATAAATGGAATTGTATGCAAAAGGTTAAAAGTCCTCGATGCCTGACAGCATTTGTGGGGCAATTCAGAAATAGGGATGCACTCCAAGTACTGACCGGTGGTGAATCATGAAATATTTAGATACATATATTACTTGGATTATTATTTGACTTCCGTTTATAATTCACTTAATACAAAATTATGCACACTTACAAGCATCACAGTAAATTTATCACCAAAGACATAAAACACACATCTGAGTCGTCCATTCTGGCCAATACTGTATATACATCGGAATTCATGTCATCCCTTTGGATATGGAGTTCAGTTCGACCATTCATCCATGTCACAGCCCAAATCAACAATCTTCCACCTCTTTTGATTCACCAGCAATGTCAAATGATCAGGAATTGCGTCACCTGACTTTATCCAAACTCTGAGACCGACAGAAGCTTCATCACTCCAAACAATTAGACCCCATTGAGAATGCCAGTGGCCTCAAGCTCTTGTGGTTGGTGGTCAATTCGATCCCCAATGGTCTCTTGCGGCTTTTGAAGTGCTCACTTTTTCAGGCGACGTCTCACTTTTGTGGCAGAAACCGTCGACTGTCGAAGTGAACTCCTCAATAAATCCAATATACATTGTTACGGACATGCTTCAACACCAGCAGAATTCATTTAGAGAATCCTTACTAAGTCCTCTCTCTCTTTCTCGCTTACTCGTGAACGGCCTCATAATATTACTCTGTTACCATGAAAGCACTTTATTGCTGATAAAATAATCAGTTTAGACAAACATATATATATATACCCTTAAACATTAAAGAGAACTTTTTAAAAACTGAATTGACAAGTGACATCAAGATGTCAAAAATCCAGAAGTGCTATCGCCATGACTCTACATGTGCAGGTAGAGTTTTGTTTGTTATTTGTATTGCATTTTCAAATAATTGAAAATTGTTAAGAAGAACATCTAATTTTTGCAAAAGTTTTTTTTCTATTAAGAAGTAGCATAGTATGCAGCAGACATAATAATACAAATTAGTTCTGCAATCAGATAAAAATTGACCGGTAAGCAAGAAATTTGTCTGCTAAGACATATCATTAGCTGAAATATTGATTTGGATACTAAATTGTCTGTCACTGGTTGCGCACAGTTTACAATATAGGCAACAACAAGAGTTTATTAAATGAAGTCGAAACTGCATTCACATTTTCTATGTATTTGATACTGAGATGTTACTCTATTTAATATGGTCTATGGTGCAGAGCGACGCATTGTCGTTTTACAGCGGTTTTAAAGAAACTAAATAATAATAATAATAACGTTTTATTCAAAAGGACCTCAATATTGGAAATCGTGGGGCATGTACAAGGTAGATTACATATCGATGAAATAAACAAGTAATAGAGAAGCAACAAAACAAATCAAGAAAAGCATTTAAACTGAGACTTGTAGGTACACAATACTACACCACAGAAAATTAACAGTCGCTTTATTTAGATGCTGAAGCCGCTGTTGGCTAGCTTTGACATGCTGACAAAAAAGGAGTTTCGTATCAACATGTTGAAACAAACTGGGATTCTCAGATGATTGCTGTAGGTAAGGCGATCAGGCAGACGATTATGCAGAGGATGTTGTTCGTTGGCAAGGATTTTACGGAACAGTCTGTAGCCTAGAATCATTCTGCGATAACTGGCACTGACTGGTGCCGCAGATCACACGATGGCAGCGATCCTGTACAAGCTCGAAAATCTGGGACTGTTGCTTCATCATGCCTACAAAAACAGGAGCGCAATATTCCAGTATTGATCTGATGCACGCGCAGTAATTGGAAACCATTTGTCCTTTATCCAAGAAAGGCTTCAATTGCCTGAGGATATAGATCCTCGACGAGGCTCTCTTGCTCATTTGAAGAGTGTGAGACTTCCACTTTAAAGTGCTGTCAAGAGTAATGCCAAGAAGCCTCAGTTCGGTCACTGATGAAATATCACACAGCATGAAGTTATCAAAGTTATGAGTAATTAGAGATAAGTTATTAGAGATAAGAACATTTGCTTGGACTTCTGCATTTTGACACTCATTTTGTTGGCCGTCATCCAATAACAAATGTCATCATAAGCGCACTGGAGGGGACTCGATGAGGCTTATTTTTGCAGGGGACCACATATAGCGATATCATCAGCGTATTTCAATAAAATGCAATCGCTGGAAAGTTTCAAGTCAGACACGAAATATTTGAACAGGAAGGGCCCAATCGACGAACCTTGCGGAACACCACTAGACAAAGGGTTGAAATTACTATATATCAGTTTGAACCGGGTGCGCTGAAGTCGATCAGAGAGATAGTTTTTGATGAACATGATAAGAAAAGGATCAAAATTATCTCTAACCATCTTGTTGAGCAATAGACGATGTGACATTTTATCGAAACCCTTCTCCATGTCAGCTGTCATGATATGACAGGCGAAGACCGACGGATCAGATAGGCATTTGGCTACGTAGTCAGTGAGATAGATCAAGGCGCAAGTAGTAGAGCTTTCTTCCCTGTAAGCAAATTGGGTTGGGTCGCTACGCCTACCAAACTCGGAATTGCAACGTTTTAACAGCAAACGCTCAAATATACGTGCCGGCATAGGAAGCAGAGATATTGGCCGAGTCTCGTGTAAACTCGGCTTTGTGGTTTTGGGTATAGGGACTATGTCGGCTCTTTTCCAGAGGAGCGGAAGGTCAGCATCCTGAAGACATGCAATGTAAATGCGGCAAATAGGCTCAGCGAGATGTGATGACAATTTCGAGCATATTATAGACGGTATTCCATCGGATCCAGGAGACTTGCGCGGAGACACGTGTGAAAGCATTGACTGGACTTCATGAACATCGACCATGAAGGGAACGACAAATGGGAAGAGTGGAAGCTCAGGAACATCGATTTGCATTGCAGAAATGTAAAGTTCATTTAAAGTGTCAAGAATTTGTCTCACTGACGCATGGGGATCACACTTGGGTAACCAATGCGGGTCCATAGAATTACCAACCACTTTGTCACGTATCTTCCAGATGGATTTGCCTTCACACTTGAGGCGCGTAGCCCAATTTCGCTTTGCTTGAAAGACAGATTCTTTGATCTTATCCCGGTAATGTGTGTACAAACTCCAATTCTTAGAGCAATAAGCAGAATATCTCTTATTGATTAGTACTTTGAGTGTTGAAGTAATCCATGGCTTTTCCCTCGAACTTCGCTTTATAAAATCATATGGTAGGAGAGAGAGGCAATGCTTTAGGATGTCATAGAACTTTCTAAACATATCATTGAGATCAGCATTTGAAAACAGTGAATCAAAGTCCAATGACTGAAAGAAATTCTCAATTACTGACAAGTTTGAATCACTTAAGTCCAAGACTTTGGTTAAAACTTCAATTTCTGAAAATTGTTTGACAGGTTTTAGATGAAGGACTGCGTGATCGCTTGATGCTAAGGGAGCATGAACAATTGGCTCATAGTACGACGCGACAAATTTTTCAGGGATTAATAGGAGGTTCAAGATAGCATCCTTGCGAGTGGGAACGTTGATCATATTACTCAAACAATAGCTGCTCTCCAAAAAACAAGAATCAATGCGATTGAAGTCGCCAACGATGAATAAAGGGATGTCGATGAAAATATCCATTTGATTATCGATTAGAGATGTAGCCTAAGAAAGAGATTTGATGTCAGCTTTGCGGCGGAATTCATTCTTTGCCCATGAGGAAAATAGACAACGAGTAATAAGCACGAAAAAGAGTCACGGCATACCCGCAGAAGAAGGAATTCGACGTCCGGATTATCCGAAGAAGATACACGTATAATGTTTACACTAAAGTTGCATTTAATGCAGCAGCAAATACCTCCTCCCTTCTGATTTGTACATCGATCTGCACGATAAAAATTGTAGCCATCAATGTTAAGGGCACTATTAGGGATACTATCATTCAACCAGCTTTCGACGATGCATACGATGTCTGAGGAAACGTTGGAAAGGAATAAAGTAATTTCATCTATTTTGTTGACAACGGAGCGAGCATTTGTAAAGCACAAGGATGGAAACTGCATTCGTCATGCGTGTCGAGGTTCTTTAGGAATTAACTTATTGCGAATCACACGAGACTCTCCAGCGTCGGTGAGTACTTTTAAGTCATCTAGCAGATGCTTGCGATGTTCCAATTGCGAACGCGTTAAGTCAGTGCGAAATAATACTTGGTAAAGGCCTTGCTTATCTTTCAGCTTTCTGGAATTTTGTAGACACTTCTGCTTGTGATGAACTGACTTAAAAGTTACTCGGATAGGTCGAGTTCTCCTTGATCCACCAACAATTTTGCCGATGTGAGAGGCTGAAGTCACATTATCACCATCGACAGCAACGGTCTTGAGTACTTCACTTAAGGTATTCGTGATGTTCTCTTCGTCTTGTCCGTCTTCATTTAAATGTTCGCGGATACCAAACACGACAACATTGCATTTTTTGTCTGCTCTTTGGTCGTGCTCATCCATAGCCTTCAGGATCACATCAACAACATCAAGGGACATCTTAGTTTTCAGTTGCTCCCTCAGTGAAACGATTTCTTGTTCAATGGCTGCAAAGCGATCGAAAACGTCAATTAGACTGATTGATTTGCATCCATTCCAGAGGTACGACAAATTATCGCTTGACATTACCGACTTGATGACACTGGCAGATATGTTGGAGCCACAGAATTAGACAGGTCGTCTCTTCTTCCGTTTGACTAGAAGGGAAGCATTGGAACATGTAACGTTAATGAAATGGCATAATTTGCTGACATAATACCATAGTGTTATCTCTTTTGTCTTCTGCGGGGCATGCACAATTTTATTTATTCTTTGTTATTAGGTTAGGGGTGGTTATTTTAGTTAGGGTATTTTGTTATTCAATCCATTGTTTTATTATGTTCTTGTTTAATACCTTTGTTACTGTTGCTGTCATCATCACTATACATCCGAGCTGGCCACGTCAAGTGGTGCAATTGGTGAAGTGAAGACTGTTAACGCGTAGAGCTGAACGCGAAGGCAAATACGTGATTTCTGTCACAACTGCGCGCGGACGTTGTCCTGGATGGTCGCTGCTACCCGTCCTCTCCTGCTGATGCTGACAGAAGACTTTGAAGACCTTCTGTTTTCCGACTTTGTGACTGCTAAAGACACCCTTGAATATTTCTGTTGAAAATTCCTGTATTTTCCTGGTGACGTATAATAATACATGAACCATTATTTATTTTCTCCATTATTTTGTTTTGGGAATAATTAAAAGATTACTAACTCGTAACATATTTTGGGGGCTCAGCCGGGATACTAGGTCTAAATAACCATTTAAGGCCTATTAATCAAAATCTGGGTTAAGTTAGCGAGATCATTTATTTTTTTTAATTCGTTTTGCTCAGTAGTTTTGCAGAATACTTTGTATTTATATATCTACTTTATTGCATGCCCATTAGGTCTTGGGTTTTTATTGAGTTTTTCTTAATGTCTTAGGATTAAAATAAAATGAATTCTAACGTCGAATCAAATGATGAAAGAGAAGAAAGAAGACTCAATAGAGAATTTAAGCGAGAAGAAGCAAAGAGCCTTGAAAGAAAGGAGCAAAGAGAATTCGAATTAAAACAAAAAGAATTTGAGCTAAGGCAAAAGGAATTAGAGTTGCAGAAATTGCGAGTTGAAGGGGATATTCAGCTGGCAAAGTTGGAGTTGGAAAGGTCAAAGAGAAGCAGCAAGGATGATATTAGCAAAAAAGTTTCCCTGGTCCCAAAATTCAACGAAAAAGAAATCGAAGAATTCTTTTATTGCTTCGAGAGAATAGCAAAGAACGCTCAATCGTTAGAGGCAGATTGGACAGTACTCCCACAAACTGCGTTAGTCGGTAAAGCCCAAAGAATTTACACGTCTCTTTCTGACGACGATGCGAAAGTCTACAAACGTGTGAAGCAGGCAATTCTACAAGCATATGAAAAGGTACCAGAGGCGTACAGACAAAAGTTCCGAAAGTGGAAAAGGTTACCAAACCAGAGTTGTATTGAATTCGCTAAGGAACTACAAATGCTTATGAATAAATGGTGTGCTGTTGAACAGGTGGAATTCGTCGACGATTTACGAGAATTAATAATCTTGGAACAATTCCGAAATAGCTTAAGCCATGACGTTCGTACGTTCATTGATGAAAGGATGCCCAGCATGGTAAATGAAGCCGCGAAGCTCGCCGATCAATTTGAACTTACTCATCGCTGGTCAAATCAAGGGACTCATTTACAAAAGAAAATAAAACAAGGAAACTTTAAATCAGATACAAAAGAAACAGGGTTAAGAAAAGAATCTGAAACTGAAACTGACTTCAAAGGGAGGATTCCAAAATGCAGTCATTGTCGTAAGGTCGGACACACTGAAACAAAGTGTTGGTTATTACACGGAAAACCTAAACAAAATGACAAATCGGTCTCCGTCTTGCAAAAGCAGGAAATTCTAGATATGTCCAAACAAGAAAAATTGATTGATGAGGGTCGAAACGCTTTCTGTACAAACGGGCTGATTGGAAATAGCGAAGAGGATATGTGCAACGTAAAAGTATGGAGAGACACAGCGGCATTTCAGTCACTTTTACTAGAAAAAATCGTTGAAACATCCAGAAAACTCTAACCTTGGAATATCAATTCAAATAACTGGAATTGGAGGACCTCAGATAGTTCCGCTACACAGGGTGTTCCTTAAATCCACGGTCTTTGATGGCTTCGTGATTGTTGGTCTTGTTCAAGAGTTACCCATCACAGAAATTGACTTGTTATTGGGAAACGATGTAGCAGGATCTCAAGTAGTTGAGAGAGTGGATGATCAAACCAACCATGACAAAGAATTCAAAGAAAGCACAGACCAGAAGGAAGCCTCAGTCCCGTCTGAAACTGATCAAGCCTTTGCCGAATTGTGTATGATAGATACAACTGTAAATGTTTTGACTAGGTCACAAATGAAGGAAAAAGAAAAATTAGAGAAAGAGGTCATACCAGAAATGCAAATCGATAGATTTTCTTTGATTGAAGAACAGAAAAATGATGAAAGCTTGAAAAAGTATTTCGATGAGATAAGTGATGGAAATGAAAATAGTCAAATTAGATTCTATCAATTAAACGGCGTACTGATGCGACGATGGAGGCCACGCGACGCGACACTAGGCGAAAATTGGCGGGAATCGAACCAAATAGTTCTGCCCAAGAGATACAGAATTGAGATATTGAGTCTAGCCCACGAGAATTGTTTAGCCGGACAACTCGGAATTAACAAAACAAAATACCGCGTCACTCAACACTACTTTTGGCCTGGAATGAGTCAAGATATATCTAAATTCTGCAAAAGTTGTCATAATTGTCAGGTCACCGGTAAACCGCAAAACAATCCTCCAAAGGCACCGTTGCGACCAATTTCCGCGTTCGAAGAGCCGTTTAACAGAATTCAAATCGACCGCGTGGGACCAATGCCTAAAACTAAAAAGGGGAATCAACACCTGCTCACGATACTTTGTATTTCCAGCCGATTTCCGAAAGCAATACCGTTAAGAAACATAACAGCGAAATCAGTAGCAGATGCATAGATAAAGTTCTTTACAATCTTCGGTTTACCTCGAGAGATCAAGGAAGTAATTTCGTCTCAAAACTTATGAAACAAGTTACGAACGAGCTTGGCATTAAACAGACGTTCTCCAGCCCATACCACCCTGAGTCACAAGGTGCTATTGAAAGGTTCCATCGAACGTTCAAGACTGTGTTGAGGTCATACTGCCACGAAACAAACAAGGATTGGGATCAAGGTGTACCTTTACTGTTATTCGCTTTAAGAGATACAGTTCAAGAGTCAATCGGGTATAGTACTTTTGAACTGGACATGCTGTAAGAGGACCACTGAAGTTATTCAAAGAAAAATGGTTAAATGACAGTGAAAATGAAGAAAATGTAATCGATTATGTTTCCAATTTCAAACAGCGATTATTGAGGATTCGTGAATTAGCTAAGTCAAATTTGTTACATTCTCAAGACGGTATGAAAAAGTGGTACGACGTTAATGCAAGAGAAAGAAATTTCGATGTGGGCGATGATGTACTTGTTCTACTGCCAACCATGGGTAACCCTTTGACTGTGAAATACTGCGGACCTTATAAAATAACGCAGAAAATCAGTGATTTGAATTATGTTGTATCAATGCCCGACAAAAGAAAGAAAAATCGGTTATGCCACATAAATATGCTCAAACCATATTATCATCGAGATAGTCTTGCTGTCACGCCGATTTTTTCAAACATTGATTCACATCTACAGGACGAAAATATTGAAAACAACGAAGCTGATATACCTCCAACAGTAAAGCTACAGAATTCAGATATTTTGAAAGATCTTCACAAATTCTTGAAATATTTAAATGATCTGCAAAGAAATGACATAGGAAAATTGATCAATACTTACTCGGAAATTTTCTCTGACTCACCTGGACGCACGAATAGTAGGCATAGGGTGTACATCATTCTGTGAAAGTCTCACTTTCGGCCTCGTTCCCTGCAGAAACTCGTTTTGGCTGCCGGACTAATAAGTTACATGATTGAAAATGGTAAAATTGAGAAAAGCAAAAGCGATTGGAGTTCCCCTGTCTGTTAGTACCCAAACCGGACCAGACCGATAGATTCTGTACAGATTATAGGAAATTGAATTCTGTGACAATTGCAGACAACTTTCCTTTGCCACTAATTCAAGAGTGTGTGGATAGAATCGGTCAGGCAAATTTCATAAGCAAGATAGACCTACTAAAAGGTTATTGGCAAGTTCCGTTAACTGAACGCGCAAAGAAACTTTCCGCTTTTATAACTGAAGACGGTCTTTGGCAGTATACGGTTATACCTTTCGGCATGAGGAATGCCGCCGCAACTTTTCAGCGTTTGGCAAATAGAGTGATAGAAAATATACCTGGTAGCGTTGTATACATTGACGACATAGTCATTTACAGCGACACGTGGAGTGAACATCTTGCCAGACTTGAATTGTTATTTAGCAATCTTGCTGAAGCAAATCTCACAGTAAATATCAAGAAAAGTGAATTCGGAAAATCAAAGATTAATTATTTGGGTTTTCAAGTCGGTCAAGGCAAGTTATGCCCTTTAGACAGTAAAGTCAAAACCATTTTGGAAATGCCTATACCCAAAATCGAAAAGAGGTTAGACGCTTTATTGGAATGTCTAGTTATTATCGACAATTTTGTCCGAAAATGTCTGAAATCCTATACCCATTAACGAGGTTAACCAGTTCGAAAGTGAAATTTGAATGGGAAAACGATTGTCAAAATTCCTTCGAGAAAGTCAAAGAGATTCTCTCAAGCTCACCAGTACTTAAGACGCCGAATTTCGACAAACCATTTCGCCTAACGACTGATGCTAGCGATGTAGGAGTTGCCGCAATATTGTCCCATGTAGACGAAAATGGAGATGATCATCCCGTATCATATTTTTCCAAAAAATTGAATCCCCATGAAATTGCCTATTCTACTATTGAGAAAGAAGCTCTAAGCATAGTATTGGCTCTACAACATTATGTCGTTTATCTACATGGTGGCAAATATCCTGTCCAAGTTTTTACGGACCACAACCCGTTGGTGTTCATTGATAAAATGAAAGGAAAAAACAAACGTTTGCTCAGGTGGAGTTTATTACTTCAAGAATATAATTTGGAAGTAAAACATATACGTGGAAAAGATAATGTTGTAGCCAACTGTCTTTCTAGGTTGAACTGTTGATCAAATTGAATTTTTTTTAATAATGAAGTTACGATACGTTTTGCGTTTGAGAATATACAAAATATACCGTATCTTATTTTTTTGTGGGGAGGTGCTATCTCTTTTGTCTTCTGCGGGGCATGCACAATTTTATTTATTCTTTGTTATTAGGTTAGGGGTGGTTATTTTAGTTAGGGTAGTTTGTTATTCAATCCATTGTTTTATTATGTTCTTGTTTAATACCTTTGTTACTGTTGCTGTCATTATCACTATACATCCGAGCTGGCCAAGTCAAGTGGTACAATTGGTGAAGTGAAGACTGTTAACGCGTAGAGCTGAACGCGAAGGCAAATACGTGATTTCTGTCACAACTGCGCGCGGACGTTGTCCTGGATGGTCGCTGCTACCCGTCCTCTCCTGCTGATGCTGACAGAAGACTTTGAAGACTTTCTGTTTTCCGACTTTGTGAATGCTAAAGACACCCTTGAATACTTCTGTTGAAAATTCCTGTATTTTCCTGGTGACGTATAATAATACATGAACCATTATTTTCTACATTATTTTGTTTTGGGAATAATTAAAAGATTACTAACTCGTAACAATAGCAAACGAACAATGAGCAGCCAGTTCAACATTGAACACGCCAAATTGTGCAAAGTTTCAGTGACTGTTATCAACCGGATCACACAGCAAAGAGACACAGACGATGTCAAGTTCTAAAGAGAAGTTTGTGAACGATTTTTCATGCGCCTGCTAACTTTTTAAATAATAATTGGAGGGCCCAAGATTATCGAGAAAACTTTTGCGCAATGATCTGAATTCTTGGAATCTGAAGGAATCGTGGCAATCGGAGCATTTTGAAGGAATTCAGAGCAATCCGCAAGCGACGCACGACTATTTTTCCTATCTCTGTAAGGTATTAAAAATGTCTTTTTGCCCACTTATTAAGTTCTTGCATGTGCCATCTGTTTGAATCAGTTTGCACTTCTAGCAAAGTGATACGATTAAAAAATCTAATTCTGTAGTTGGAGCATTCTTTCCTGGAATGAAACTTCTTTCTACACGTGCTGCATACGACAGGGTCGGTGTCGAAATCTATGTCGCAACTGTGACAGGTGCATGCTATCTTGACGGCGTCGCTGCTGCCTTTACTCAAGCTAGTCATCACAGTCAGATGAGATTGTGAATAAAGCTCAAGCAGACAGCGCAAAAACCCAAAAAATATACAATAGCTGAAACACGGATAACTGAGAGTGCACGAGAGTAAGATACAGAGAAAGCTGGTATGATGAGGATTCTGTAGATGTAAAAATATCCACCAAGGAAGCGACCAGGGCCACAGAAAATGATAACAATCAGTACGACGATTGTGCAAAGCACACACGACCGACCTCACGACTGTCTTATTGTTTGCAGTTATTGAAATCAGTTAGGACAAATTTACACGAAAGTAGTCTGTCGGATAAGTAAAATTTTAATGTTCGTTGTGAAACTACGCTTCCAGGTAAAATCTGTCTTTGTCATAATCGCTATATACGGACTAACCGAAATCATACAGTAAGTATAAATAGGTAGAGTGTCAACTAGAAAAGTGTCTCTATACAGAGAAAATCTTTATATGAAAATATTCAGTTTTTGCGGAGAATACGGTCCTGTGGTCCAAAAAATTATTTGAGCAGCTTTTAAAAGCTAACGTTTTGCAAATTTGCATACTACTGCCATGAAACCACTTTATAAGTAGCATAAAACAAGTTAGATATCAAAAGGAATATTAGTAGAAAGTTTTCTGGATGATGTATTATTTATGTACAGATACACGCGCTCAGAGTCATTACATCGCATTCTTTGTAAACTACAGCATACTTGTAATTGCACTTTAAAAGGCAACAAAATTGCGTGATCTAATAACCCAAAACAATACCTGCAATTACACTGTAAACTGTACGATACCAAAGCTGCTTACGAAACCGATGTACAAAACGAGAATAACAAAATGTACGAAAGCACTATTGTTCGTGTTGACACACTACGAAAGCAATTGGCTCTCCTATTGTTTTATCTTTATCATCCAATAGGAAAGCTAATCGCTTTTGTAGTGTATGAACACGAACAATAATGCTTTCGTACATTCTGTTATTCTCCTTTTGTACATCGGTTTCGTATTCAGCTGTCGTACTCTGCAGTTTACAGTGTAGGCCTATTTTTACATCAGAGAAAATCGACCCACATATATTGATAATTGGTAGCAATGATTCTGATACACTGTGAACTTTAGTGGAATATATCTTTAGTGAACTTTAGTGAATATAGTGGAATTTTGCAATATATCTGTAAATTGCATGTACCAATATGAATGCTAATGATTTAGATGCGGCATCCAAATCATCCTCGGATGCAATTTTAGCTATTGCGTGTGCTACTGTTTTCGCATAACTGATTAGCAGTATATATCAAACGAATTTTCAAAACTTTTTTCTTGATTCTGGACAAGTTCTTAATTCCTTTATCTGATTTAAAATCACTTTTTATGTCCTCTTCTTTCTTTCACCTTTTCATCATGCACCTTTCTATCATATTGAGTTATTAGAACCATCCAATGTCAAAAGGGGCAACTCTTAACTCGATCGGGTTTCGTTAGAGTATGAATGAAGTGAAGTCTGTCTCCGTTGCCCACTGTAGGTGGCTGGCCAAGCGAATATCTCGATACGAGGTGAGAAGTTGCTGTAAAGCCTCTATAAAGCTTGACAAATCAGCAAACAAAACTCAGCTATCTCATGGTTTACGATCTTTAGTTTTGCAGTTCATATTTCGTGGTGACTTTCTCAGATATAGATGTACTATAGAATTAATTGAAAGGCAATAGAATTTACTTTCAGAAGCATATGACATCTCAGTCAAACGACAATTAGCTAATTCGACCTTAAATCACGCTTGGATATACAGGCATATAGTGGGCTGAAGTTAAATCAAATGCAAAATGACCACATCAACAGACATTGCAGCTCGCATCTTTTCCATTACCTTGACACAATTGAGATGATACTGCATGTGGTGTTCAATCAGAATTTAATGGATATTTCATAATATTTCCGAATCCATATTGGGATATTCTGAAACCTTCTTGACGTTTCCGAACTCATCATAGGAAATTCCAATACTCAAAGTTCAATAATTTCATTGTGAAGCATCAATTAGCCGTCATCATTGTGTCTGTTATATTTGGAACAAAGAAAATATAGCATCCGTTTTTATTTGAGCAGCAAATTTCCCTATAATATACCCGCACATATGCTCCAGAAATTAGCAGCAAGCAATTCATGTTTTCTTTCTTCATAGCAGGGGTGCCTCGTCGACACGCGCTACATTTTGCAACATTAAGTGTAGCCTGGCATTCCTGCTTTTGCCCACCAAATATTTAGTTCAAAAATATAGACTTAACGAAACAAATTATATAGGATTCTTCTGAAGGATCAAGTTCATAAGCAACATTTCTGAACATCTGCGGATATAAAAGGCACCGAGGGGCATCGATGCATTGTACACAGTAGCACACCATACGAGAAATTTACTTTTGTGATAATTAGCGGTGTCCACCCTACTACATGTATGCACCATCGAGTAGCTGACTAAGGAATAAAGCTTCGATTGATGATGTATTTCATGAATTGTGTGGGATCCTCAAAGCAAATTCAGTTTTCATATTGAATGAAGAACTTTTGTTCTTCATGACAACTCTGCTAAAAAGAAGGATCTTGTAAGGGAATTCATCAATATAGGTTCTTGCTTTTGTAGCACAGGGTACTTGAGTTTTAAAAGTTTCTTATGCAAAACATTGGGTTCTTCATGGGAGAAAGGGGTTCTTAGACCCTTAATTAAGAGTTATAGGAATATCAAAGGTTCCTTAATGACAACCCAGGAAACTGAGAATATTTTTTGATCGAGAAAAATGCAATTAAGATGGATATCTTTCACTAGTCGACGCATCCTGCAAATTTGCTGTATATTCTTGTGTTAGACACTGCATTTATGCTGCATGGTCCTTGCAAGACTGCGGCAGATTTTGTGTGTAAGATTTGCCGGCGGATTTTCAAGTCTAAGACTTCTATGCGAGAAGTCCTTCCACCTGCTTTCGCGCTTGTATTGATGATAAGGTCAATTTTATGAGCTTTTAGTATCTGCAGTCTGCCTCTGCTCCCAGCACACGATGCCCAACCTGTACTGAAACCGTATGATATTTACAGTAATTAGCACATTCAATCATTTGTCAAAAACGACGAATTGAATTTATTACATATATATAGTTTCTAAGAAATCTCCTGACATATACCATATGAACAATAGCTGTGCATATTTGCATCATTTCAAAGTACCTACTCGTATATAGGTATATGCGTGCTTTTTAGTGAAAATGTTTGGTTAATTAGGAACACACAGATTATGCATTGATCAGATTACGGGTTTTCAAATCACATCAGATGCTTTCTGTAATTTGCAAATGCGCCGTAAGTACCTTGCGTTGTTACAACTATCCTCTAAAGCTCATGTACTTTGCGATCTAGATTCTCAAATGGTAGCTGCCAAGTTGTGCACATTGACTTTGATTTTTGCTGTTTTTACGCATTGAGCATAAGATGAGATATACGACTTATTCCAATCTATTTACACAGCATGCAGTTGAGCCCACAGATTAGAACTTTTTAATAAAAGCATTAACTGATTTTATCAATTGCGCGCTTATATCACAGGTGATGTGATTTTTGGTAACATTATGCATATGTGAACACATGTGTTCAAAGCAAATTCACAGCAATGCTAAATTTTGAAACGATGGGCCTACTGATCATGCAGGCCTACTACAACAGAAAATATTTCTATAAGCTGTAATCCATTTACTTGTATCATCCATAATAATAACAAAATTATTATTATCATTATCTATCATCATTACACATGCTTGCTTCAACGTCATGTGCTGTCACAGAATGTTGGTCCCCTGCTAAGGAGATATGAAAACAATGACATCCATTTATAAAGAGATTAAGATTCTAATACCCCTGTGACAAGGACAACGTAGAAATACTCCATCGTTAGTCGAATATTTCACTGCAGTCAGCATCGCACTCAGATGGAGTACAATGCAGAATTTCTTACCGTTGGAGATAATAGCAGACTACATCATCAGACGCAACAATGTTTGCTCGTTCATTATGGCTACACACTACAAGCTTCTTAATGATAGCAAAATATATACGTGTTTCATGACGACAGAAAGGACAATAGACTTTCACTCGAGCTCACTCGATTCATTCGTCGCGAACGCATGCAGCACTCATCTTGAGGGACCCAAATTGTGTGATATCATGTTTCCAGGCAGTCGCATACGGTAACCAAGATTCTGTGAGAGTCAGGATCTCTCACACCTCATAAATAAGTCTCTGAGTTCCACCTTTCTGCATCAGATCGATGTCATGATGAACGATCCTGTAGACAGACAGACAGACAGACAGACAGACAGACAGACCGAGCAACCGTAGATCTGCATGTTGGCCAGGTTAGTGCATATTGCATAAAAATTAACCGGTTGATTTGTCGGCGTAGTTAAGTTACGCTGTCTTGTTATCTCAAATTTTCTACTTTGATGTTGTAAAGAAATTAATCAGCTGGATATCCTGCACAACGTCTGATCATATCAAACAAGTATATAAGACAAGAAGGAGGATCTGCAATAAGCGTCCTCTGGTCATTGCGATTATTCTTCCAGACAATGCAGAAGAAATGCAAGCTGTCTGACTGAAAAGGACCCGGAGTCGGGTTGGGTCCAGAAATTTCACCAGAATCCGACAAGAGGATACCAGAACCTGATCCGACCCGACCAGATGCGAAAAGCGGAGGGTGGGCGATTATTAGAGGGTGGGCGATCATTAGAGGGTGGGCGATCATTAGAGGGTGGGCGATCATCAGAGGGTTGACGATCATTAGAAGGTTGTCGATCATTAGAGGGTGGGCGATCAATAGAGGGTGGGCGATTATTGGAGGGTGGGCGATTATTAGAGGGTGGGCGATCATTAGAGGGTGGGCGATCATTGGAGGGTGGGCAATCATTAGAGGGTGGACAATTATTAGCAGGTGGGCGATCATTAGAAGAAATACGG
Organism: Prostheceraeus crozeri; assembly: GCA_907163375.1. Classification (NCBI taxonomy): domain Eukaryota; kingdom Metazoa; phylum Platyhelminthes; order Polycladida; family Euryleptidae; genus Prostheceraeus; species Prostheceraeus crozeri. Next base: position 26,581 of record CAJQUW010004766.1, on the reverse strand, counting down.
TAGATATTCATAAAAATAAGTAACACGCATTCCATTTTTGAGAGTGTGGTTATTAGATAATTTGTCTATTTTTTTGTTGTATTAACTAAGTACATTCAGTGTAGAGTATGCTCACAGTTTAACAGTCAACTAATCAATTTAATTTGATTTCGACATTGAATTAAGTTACCATGATCCATTTTATGAGATTAGAGATTTCCATCGGAGGAAAGTAAAAAAACTACAACACCATATTGTTTATAAGCCTGACATTGTTCAGCATATATACATTGACGTAGACTGCATTCCATGGTTGACACTTAACAGCAGCATCTAGAGCATGAAGACAGAATGCTACTCCTTTTTAGCACTGGTGAGTGAGTCTTTGATGCATCCAATTCATGAGTACCGAAACGTGAGGGCCGGATTATTGAAGCAAGTGACCATCCAAGGACTTCATAAAAGTCTACCGTTTACCAACTTTCACATTCATTGCAAACATCTCTTGACGTTGCTACAACTCCCTACCCCAGAAACCTCTCAGTCGTCGCTAACGCAAACTGATATGATAATGCATGTATTTTGACACTTTTGAAATTGAATTATAGCACATCTATTCGCATGAAAGCCGTTTTATCATATTTATGAAACAACTACGATAAAAACGATATAAACAAATAAAAATGATTATACATGTATAAGCAAGAGATTGCAATCCCCCTTGTTATTATATCACAACAATACAAAAAAAGGCAGAGGCATTGATTAAATCAGTTGCTCAGACCATTGCACTACATGTAAGAATAATATTGTCTCAACCTTTCAGAGAATAAATACGCATAAATTATGACAGATTTCCAAAAGCGGTTTGCTCTAACTCGAAAACACCCGAGTTCAGGATTTCGGGTTTTCTCACGTTTATTATTAGAACAGTAATCCAACCCAACCCGATTTGGGTTTCTGGTCGGGTCGAGTCGGGTTCGTGTTCGGGTAGGATCGCTCATCTTTACTGTAGAGTAAAGATACAAAGTCATATCATTGTTGATCGTGCGCTAATTACAGCCTCAAACTCATCATCCGAAGCTCATTATTAAGTACGAGTACTATAAATAACCTTATCTCTTCCATATTCTGCTCTTTTTAACTTTGATGTTGCTTACATTTCGCACTATGCTGAAATTGTCGTATACCGGAGAGACAGTGATGTCATCATTCAAATATACATTATACAATATGTGATTGCTGTCAAACACCTCATGATGATAATACTTATAAATGCGGTTAGGAGGAAGTCTACAAAATCAACATTTATGAAAGTTTATCATCTACTTTGTTGAGTTCAATCACTCATCAGCATCTTTCTTCATTCAATTCCCTTGCATTCATTGATTATTTAAACTCATTCGTACATTTACAATGAATAATCTTGGCGCTGCAGTATTGCAAGAAACTTCTGTAAGAAAAGAGTTTTATTTACTTACGATAGACATTTGGACAATTGTTTTCAACGTGCATTGACTTTCAGCATACATCATCAGTGAAGAATCAGGCATCGGGCTTTTATATTGCAGCTGAGGTATTCATTCACCCACGCACATCATATTATCTATGACAAGACATTTTCACATTTCAGCATCACGTTCTAGAGAACATACAATTTAGAAAAAAAATCTTTTGAAATCATATAGCAATTTAACTTCCCACTCAAAATCTATTGCAATTCTAGAGAAACTTAAACATTATGTGCATTTAGAAAACGATTCAATGCAGCAGAGTAGTAGAAGTTCCCTCATTTCATGAATAGAGGCCGAAACCCTTTACAATGTGCCATATTTTATTGTTTTCTAGTTGTTGAAGATGAAGAAACTAAAGGTTGAAAATTATTTCGCATAGTTCAATTTCCCATTAACGCATTTTTCATTTTTGCATTGGTAAAATTGTAATGTACGAATTACTGACCTGTTAGTGCCTAGTGCAAACTTGTGATGGAAAATCTCTCCATTCTAAGGTCAGTTCACAAGTATGAATCAATGGCTAGGTAGTCATTGACTCATCTAATTGTAACACTAAGCCAGTACATCTGCTTTGAAATGACCAATGCTCATCATTTTGTTGGCAATTGTGACGTAGTTCATATGGTAAATTGACAGACAAAGTAGGACAGAAGAAAGTAATGCTATGTTGGCGTCACAGAATTAGACAGGTGGTCTCTTCTTCTGTTTGACTAGACAAGAAGCATTGGAACATGTAACGCTAATGATGTGGTACAATCTCCTGACATAATACTATACCATAGCAATCGAGCAATGAGAAGCCACTTCAACATTAAACGCGCAAAAATGTGCGAAGGTTCTGTGACTGTTATCAATTGGTTCACAAAGCAAAGAGACACAGAGGATGTCAAGTTCTAGAGAGAAGTTTGTGAACGTTTTTTCGTGCGCCTGTTAACCTTTTTAATAATAATCGGACGGCCCAACACTATCGAGAAAGCTCTTGCGCAATGATTTGAATTCTTTGAATGTGAAGGAATCGTGGCGATCGGAGCCGTTTGAAGGAATTCACAGCAATCCGCAAGCGATGCGCGACTTTTTGTCCTATCTCCGTAAGGTATCAAAAAGGTTCTGATTTGCCAAGAAAATAACTATTTATGTAGAGTAATGCAAAGAAAAATTGCTAGAAAGATGCACTTCTGTATGAAATCTGGATAAGTTCCATAGCTCGTATTTCCACAAATAAAGGTTCGAAGTAACAAATGCAGTCCGTGTTCTGGATAGGTATGTATTTGAAGTATATAAGAGGAAGCGGGTCCGATGAACTTATAAGCAAGCAGTGTTGTCAGCATATTTCACAGATGCCAAAATACCTCCTTTGAAGATTGAAATGACAGACAAGGTCATCTAAGGCTATTTTACTGATATGGATAAAACACATACGCGTAATTATCAAATGATTATAAGAATTGGAAAACCATTCAGAAAAATAAACACTTATTATTGTCATAGCTAATTTAAGTTGGAAACATTTTGCTTAGTATTTTATATAAATTGACAAATCAACCAAAGCATTGTCAGGACAAATTGTCCTCTTGGTGAAGTGGTGGAAAGTGAAGAATGGGGTTAGTACGGTCTAGGTAGGTATCTGACGGTAAGTAGAAAACAGTAGGACCATTAAACCGGTCCATAAATCTTGTGTTATAAGTCACTATATGGACTCCTTTGGATATTCAATAGCCCATAGCAATGCGGACCCTTGTTAAATAGGCCTAAGGACCACATGGTCCTCTGACTCTCCAGACCTATGGATACGGACTTTTTCGTACCTTCAATACTGACCATTTTGCTTAACAGTGCAATGGAAAGGAGTCAATTTAAACTGAGCAATGAACATTATAACAATGAATGATTGAATTGTCGTATACGGGGTGAAAACGCTCAGGCCTTTAATATCCCTGTTCAAAAACTCTCATTTGCAATTTGGAAATGATTAATGCAATAATTACGACATTTTAAGCCTAATGATCGTAAATATCTGACCGTGCGACAATTTAGAAGACAATCATTTATTCTCCATTTCTCAGAGTATCATTGCTTGCAGATGCAAAGCAGTAGATTCATTTCGAATGGACAAGCAGACCTACATGCATTCCCAAATGATGTCTGCGTCGATGATATAGACGACATTGAGGACTCATGCTTCAGTGAACTGAATTGCGATTCATACTAATGAGGCACAGGAAAGAAGAATCTACACCTGATAATTTGACATATCTTGCAGAAAGGTTATGAATGGCATGGCTGCCTTTTTATAACTTCATGTTCCTGCACGGTTATTAAGAATAATTCAAGAGGATTTGTCTCGATGTTTGGCTGTCTACAAGAATATGTCGCCAGATTATGAATTTCATAGAATTTGCGTTAACTTATCTGCATTCGAGGAAATATAGAAGCGACGAATTGCTAGACAATTCTTCAATATCCTTCATTGTGCTTCACGGTACATTTGCGATAAATGGAATTTGCACTTTGCCAAGTTCATCGTAGATGTAATTCAATTTGAGTTTAGAGTACATAATCGACAAGTGCAGTGAACTTTGACTAACTCCTCCAACGAACTATTGCTTCTAATTAGCAAAATATCAAGCTTCTGCTGTATCAAATATTTTTGTAAATTAGATCTGGATTAAATCTGGAGCATTATAAGAGTTATCTGAAGTTGGAGAATGATTTCACCGTTTTCTTGAAAAAAGTAAAACATAAATCAAATGTTTTTCTGTTGAAGGAAGCGATCCGGAAAAACTGCTTGAGAATTATATTGAATTTTTATACTCAAGGTCATACAAGCGCTTTCGAGGGCGCACAGCGCCTCATCCTCAGGTGAAGTGAAAATGATATGTTAAAACATGCATCAGACACAATTGAAAAGTAATCACCAATATATAGCACATGAATGGCAGAAGACAAAAGTCAAAGACAACAGACGAGATACTCATTTGGATCACAACATTTTGAATTTCATTGGCTGTTTATTGCTTCTCTCCAGATTATTTTGGCCATTATTGTACATACTCCTATATTTTTATTGTTAGTAGTATTCTATTATTTCTTCTTGTAAATGAGTGACTTTTTTCGGTATGAGGACCAACTCATATTAGCTCATGCTACCAATGTCATCCTCAGTAAATGAAGAATATATTACCTCGCTTGTTGCCTTTCTACCATTCATGTGCTATGTACTAACAGGTTACACCACAGCTTCATGTCCTCAGATTATCAAAAGTGTGGTGTATAAGATTTAGGTACTTCTATTCTTCCCCCACCCCACATTTCTGTTGCTGACACCCGGAAGTATTGCAACATTAACGATCTTCTCAAGCTCCTGAGAGCAGTCTCACTATGCAAAGAGAGTGTATAAAATTCCTCTTGTCTGACTTATAGAAGATTTACAGCCTAAGAACTAGACAACTGCTCGTCATTTTTCTGTATATAACAATCACACGAAGTTCGTGATCACAGGTTTACCTTGTACTCTAACTGAGTATCCAAGGGACTAATCCTTCATCCCAGTGTTCAAATAAGACTTCTTGGTCGTGTTGTACTGTCACTCAGTGACAGATCAAGTCTATTCAAGTCTATGCGACAAAGTTTGAAGAAATTTTATGATTTTGGAAAACTTGAAAAATGTGGGGGAAAGAATAGAAGCACCGAGATTTATACCACTGCTTTTACTGTTGACTCTATTTCCATTGCATTGACAAAAAAGGGCTCAAATGAATATTTTTTAGTAGTGAAATGGTTTTCTTATATTGGATTCTTTAATCCCATGCATCTACAAAATTCTTTCATGGTTCTTTATACAAATGTTCTATAAATTCCAATGTTCCATTCTAATGTTCCAAAACGTCTCCAGCAAAATTGAGTGCTCTCCGACCTATAACTCTGCTTCCTGCTCCTTCAAAAATCCTTGAGCGATTGATATTAATGGAAATGCGCAGCTTGTTTGTATCAGCTTTTGGTGCCAGTCAACATGGTTTCCGTCCTCATGCTTCACCTGTTACAGCTCTTATAGAAATTGACGATACTGTAACCAAAATCTATGACGATCAGAATCTGTTTGGAGCCGCTATTATCTCATGTGACTTGTCTAAAGCCTTTGAGAATGTCGAGCACTCCCTACTTTTACGCAAAATGAGTGATCTAGGCTTTCCGTCGGGCTTTCTCATGTGGCTTGTGAGTTATCTTTCACATCGGACTTCCCGTATTAAGCTTCAGATGGATTTTTCGACACGCTTTCCTATGTGTAAGGGTATCCCACAGGGATCTGTTTTGGGTCCGTCTCTTTTTTGCTGCTTCATCAGTGACTTGAATGCCGCATTTGCTGCGACAAAAGTTGTAAAATATGCCGATGACATAAATCTGATTTTGCCTCTGAATGACGGTGATTCTGATATGATATCTTTGCAGTGCAAAAGTGAGATAAATAATGTTCAAAATTGGTGTGTTAAAAATGCTATCTGTTTGAATACATCTAAGTCCAAATGTATGTTCATCACCCGGCACAGACTGTCACGATCCATCGATCTTGAAATTCCGGAGACTTCCTGTCTATCGATTCTCGGAGTTTTGTTTAACCCATTTTTTCCCACTGTTCCCGTAGTGGGAACAAATAAAGAAACTTGTCTGTATCAATTATAAATCATCATGGGAACCATCTTGACGCTGTATATTGTCGATGTAAGGAACCTTCATCATAATGTGCATATATGTGTTTCTACAGTTGATTATAAATGTCAAATTGATTGGCGCGAAATTTGAATATTTGACTCATTGTATTTTTCAAGATGGTTCGTCGAAAAACATGAGTATTGTGACATTCTTTATATTACGTAGAAAGTAACTAACTGATAAATCTACATCAGGATGCAATGGGTATTCGTTCTAATTTGTAATAATTGTATTTTCGAAATACCATTTTCCAAAAAATGCAACTGAATATTTCTGTTCCCGCAGCGGGAACAGTGGGAAAGGATACCCACATGGTTTTTGACATATCTCAAATTACTTATCTGATTGGGAGCGCTGTCAACAGGCACTGTAGTACTCACAGAATGTACAACAATCATCTTCATTATATAAAAAAACCACAAAGAATAGACAGAACCAACAAGTGGAGTCAAAACAATACGCGTGAATCGCATTTGAACCCGGGAGCTTCAGACTCAACACCATTGACGAAATTGTGTCATTAGTGGAACATGACGATGATATTCACGCTGTATCGGTAGCCATACTTCCACCATCTGATGGCGAGGAGTCGCAGGGAGACAGCGGTGATGAAGATGTGATCGGATGTCATAACCTGGAAAATCTGAGCGGACGCCAACTTCATGCCGAGGCTGATGCCATTGTCATGGAAAGGCCCGGAACTAGTCGCTCTCTTAGCGATAATCTGCGTGATGAGGACGATGACGACGGAGAACCGGTGGCACCTCCCCCGAAAAGGAGAAAGATTGAAAGGAAGTGGGTGAAGTCCGATATAAGCAACCCCCTGAATGATTTCTGCTTTGATCAAAGGAACTTTCTATTGGTGATGAGGACTTATGTCGATACCTAGCTGACATGACTATGAATTATGCTCGCAGTAAAGAAATTATGAGGACATCCGCACTTTCATTGCGATTCTGATGTTATCATTATTCTATGTCAGCATTCCACGATGGCGGCTGTTTTGGCAGAATCCAAGTGAAACGTACAATGCATTTGTTGCTGAAACTATGTCAAGAAATACCTTCGAAACCATAAAGAAGTATTTTCATTGCTGTGACAATGCATGCTTGGATCAGGATGAAAAATATGCTAAGCTTAGACCATACTTCGCAACGCAGAATGAGCGCTTCCTGACTTATAGCAAGATTTTGCTTCAAGAAAGTTTGTCTGTGGATGAAAGTATGGTGCCATACTTCGGAAAACACGGAATATCAGAATATCAGAGTATAAGGATATTGGATGTAAGCAGTATATTAAGGGGAAGCCGGTGAAGTTCTGCTATAAGATATGGTGTCTCTGCACTTCCCTGGGATATCTCATACAGTTTGAGCCATATCACCCGAGGCGACATCCATTGAATGGATTACCAATTGGTGCAAGTATTGTGATTGATCTGCTGTCAGAGCTTCCGCCGCTCCCCTACAAGATCTACGCAGATCGATACTTCAGTGGCCTGCAACTTGCCGAAATTTTTCTGGAGAAAGGCGTTGGCTACACCGGCACAATAATGGCAAACAGAATTGAGAAATGTCCATTGAAACCTATGAAAAAGGAACGACGTGGCTCCATTGATTACAGGAGGGCCCGAAATCGAACTCGGCTAAGAAGAAAATCAGTGTTCCTCAGCCGTCACTGATCAAGAAATACAACGAGAATATGGGTGGAGTTGACCGGCTCGATCAAAACGTGTCATGTTATCGGGTTGGAATTAGATCAAAAAAGTGGTACTTTCAGTTGATTGCCTTCGGCATTGATGCTGCAGTTCAAAACTCATGGCAGCTCTACAGAAAAGAGCCAGGAAATAAAGAGGAGGGTCTGGTCTTCAGACGAAATATAGTGCAAGCATATCTTTTGGCAGCGAAAACCAGACAACAATACAAAACGTGAAGAAATCCGAAGAAGATCGCCAGTCGTGTTCCTGAGAATTCGCTGTGATAACAGGAATCACCACATAACTCTCTGTGCTGTATGCAAGCGAAACTCGATGAGCAAGTGCGCCAAATGTGACGTGAATCTGCATAATGCATGCTGGAAAGACTTCCACGGCATTCTGTAACTCTTTGTGAATTCCTGTAACCAACATTTTATTATGCGTTGTCAGTAAACCACATAGGGTTACTTCGTGCCCACTGTTCCCACTGTGGGAACATTGTATATTTTCTAATATACTGGTTGAAAATTCAATATGAAACACTTTTCTTATTATTGGACCCTTCGAGAAGTCATGATATGAATTTAGGAGGCAGGCATGCTTTATTTCATATACCGGGCAAAAATGGGTTAATAGTCAGTGGACTTGGAGGGATCATGTTGCGAGCATGTGTTCAAAGGCAAGCCGTCGATTCCATGCCGTTCGTAAGATCAGAAACTATGTATCTGTTGAAGATCTACATGTCATTTACGAGATGTCAATTAGAAGTGTGTTTGAATATGCCTGCCCTGTGTTTGTAAGACTGTCAAAGAATGATGAAGGCCGTCTGAAACGTATACAGCGTCGCGCACACCGGATTATTTCGGCCTCAAAATTATATCATTGCCCCTTGAACAGATGTGATGATTTATCTTTTCAAAGTAGACGGCAAAACATCAGTGTTAAACTTTTTCGTGCCGCTGAAAAGCTCCATTCACATGTACTTCATCCACTTCTACCGAAGAGATTGCAGCATACTCACCAAGTCCGTCTACCTGTGTGTAGAACGAAGAAGCGACAGAACTCCTTCATTCCCTTTGTGGCATCGCTTATTAATGGTAATATGAAGTTTGCATGACACTATTTAAATTCACATTGTTTGTCGTATTTTTTCTTGACTGATTTGAGTCTATACTGTCTGCATTTTTAAGTTTTGCTCTTGTATTGATGATTTCTATTCTCTCAAAATATACACTTACTTACTTACTTTAAATTTAGCTATTGTTTGTGATTATTGCGTGGTTAAAACGTAAGTTCATCAAATATCTATGTTATGAAATCAAATCATATTTATGTACACGTACATACATCCATATTGAATTTATCATTTCAATTAAACTTGAATGCGTTTAACAATGTTTTCTTCGAAGGTAGTGGATCCAGAAAAGCACTGACATCCTTCTGTGATTCATAAGATGGTCGTTCATATAGCCTAACACAATCGCTCCGATGACCATTTCTTTGTTTGATTAATAATGCTCATCGACCTTCTGGTTAAAGAGACCTGTTGCACATGTGACTTTCCCCGATTGAGGTGTTATGTGAGCTTTGAAGTCAGCTTCTGTCAGCTGTCTCAGGTAGGAGCTTTGCCAATTTGTTTACTCCAATATGATAGTTATGTCCATTTCTACGTTTTGCTTCGAAAACAAAGTGTTTCAATACTCGCAGCAGCTTTATTGATGTTCATGATTGATTCATGATGAGCTTAACATGATTGTTGCGACACTCGACACATTCTTCCTATACTCTGGTAGTCCATGAGTTGCTTTTCTTTGTGTTACTTGGCACCGAGTTCGTAACAACTTCTTCTTCTATCTCTTGGGAAGACACAATCACAAATCTTTCGCTCGCCATTGTTCAAGAATCAAATTTCATAGAGAACATATCGTTGGTGTCAAAGCTTTACATGAATGGTGAGTGGTTGTTCACGATCACTTCAATGTGTAGCTTGCTGCACTTCTCTGTCACTTTGCTAATCAGATTTAACGTTGAAACTGAAGGTATATGACATTTATTCCAGTGTTAACTGAGGACCGTTACGTGAACTGTGTTATAAGTGATTTGGATGACAGCATTTCATGACGCAATTATAAAATTGGGTACTTATGGGTTATCTCCTCCAGGTTTTCAAATTTGTCTAGCATCTGCAGAAATTTATTAATCGCCACCAAACTTCAGGCACATGTAATTAAACATATTCTCTACCCACATGCAAAATTTCACGCAGATCGGACAAGTATTTTTTGCATTAGAGACGATAACGTGAAGTGTAGCGATGTCAGCTATATGATCTGACTTCGTCTGTTCGACTAATTACTGCTACTCGTGTGTGCATTGTTCTGTATCCTTCTTCGTCTCATTCACTTTTATTTGAAATTTTCTCACGACCACTACCTTGCCACACCTTTATTAAGTTGAAAATGTTAGTGTAAGGGATATGGCTTGGTCATCATCCCTTCAGGAGTTGTCGGGAGATGACTTTGTTAACTTCAAGTGCTTTCTGCTCTGACGATGAGGTCAGAAGAAGTCAGATCAAGGTGCAGCAGCGCTTCACTTCAAGTTATCGCCCCTAGTTCAGAAAGTACTTGTCCAATTTGCACAAGTTTTGGTACGCTGGTAGAAAATATCCTCACTCACATACACTTGAAGTGTTGTAACGATTGATCCATTTCTACAGATTTTAGACAAATTTGAAAACTTGGGAGGAGGAGATAACCCATAAGTACCTAAAAGTGTTGGTGTATATACACCTCCGCTGTGGTGTAATCGTGATTGCTTTTCAATTGTGTCTAATGCATGTCTTAACATATCATTGTCGCTTTACCTGAAGACGAGGCGCTGTGCACCTTCGAAAGTGCTTGTGTGACCGTTTGAGATCTAAAAGTCGATGTAATTCACAACCTGTTTTTTCCGGATCGCCTTCCTTCAAAAGAATGAATCACAACGATTTGTTAGTCTCAATAATATCAATTGTCAGTGTCCAATTGATAGGATCGGAAGGAGTATGCGTTGGGTTTGCAGGTTGGTAGTTCACCTAATTTATTCTTTTCAGTAGCCTACCATTGTGTTTTCAATGGCACGAGTGGCAAATTGTTTTGTATTTTCTTCAATCATTATGTTTGTCCGTTTCTTTATTCTTGCAACTGAAGTTTCTCGTCATTTATATTGTTATGAATCTCGCTACTCCATTACGATTCTCTTTATTGGAGTGTTGATTGGAACATGACGACATTTCATAATTATCTTTATTGATCCCAGGGTTCATGTTTTGACTAGTATTCTGTGACGTTTGACACACCATCTATTGTCATCTAACACGAAAGCCCGAAGATAGTGAGAAATCCAAATCAAAAAACGTTTGAAATTCTCCGTTATTCTTGATCGAGGCTCGGTACCTTAATATAGAAAGGGAAGCGCAACCCAATTGTTCCTGTCCTTCGTTTCTCGTCGGAGGGGCCAGTACGTCAACAATAGCAGCTGATAGTGACGTTCAGATAAGACTGATCAGGTGATGAGCGTTCGCCAATGAGTGCTAAGTAATGCATCTGACTCGAACACCCAGATCCGGTAGAATTCCATGATTTGTTTTTGCGTGATTGATGTGACGCTGTGTTTACTACTGTATATAAGCGCATGATCACGCCTTTCGTCCGAAAGGAATATACTGAAAAGATGACAGTCGTCAAGCAAGGTAGGCCAACACCTGATTTAAAAATTGAAGGTACTCACAGAGAAGGAAATAAGAAATACACAAGAAATTTTAATGCATCAAAGTTCAAACACATGAGTGGCTGACCAGCCGTGAGAAACGCATGGAACTGTAGACCTTGCCTCCTATTTTCTCGAGAAAATGTGGTCTGGACAGAGAGGGGATACAGTAATCTCAGCTCCTTGAATACGGCGGTAAGGCGACATGAGCAATCAACTTCTCATGTGCACATTCACTTGGCATTAAAAATGTTTGGGAAATTGTTATTGAAAATTCATCTTTTATGAAAATCAATGTTATAACATAAAGAAGTCTGGCATAGAAATAGTATTACAATGCCGAGCGAAGGCCTGTGGTCTGGGAGCACGCGACGCCACTGGTACAGAGTGTATTCATTTTATTCTTATCATTTTCCCGAGGTATTCAAATATTTATGGTATCAATGCAAGTCGCACAGTTGCAAATTGAAAAGTGTAGCGATAGTCCAATTGCCTGGCTAAATCGATGGCACGTCATCACAGCTCTTTCGTGACACTCAGGACAGATCTGACAATGTGACGCTCTAACATCACGTATTCGGGCTCGGGCTTTTCTATTGACCGCTGCTGGAGATCTCTTTTATCATTTTTTCACTGACTGTTCTGCTAGTAATGGACAAAAGACCGTTCCAGGACACCATAAAATCAAAAAAATTAGTACTTTTAAAAACGACATAAATTTATGAATTTAGTCCCTTTTTCAGGTTTTTAAGACCTAAATTCATGAATTTAGTCCATTCAAAAAGTACCATTTTTTCAAAAAATGGTATTTTTAAAAACGACATAAATCGGAGCGAAGCTCCTCTGGCTTAAGCCGATTCATGAATTTGAACCCTTTTTCAGGTTATGAAGACCTAAATTCATAAATCGGCTAAAGCCAGAGGAGCTTCGCTCCGATTTGGGCGTTTTTAAAAATACCCAATTTTTCAAATTTTTCAAAATCTCAAATTTGTGATTATGACATTTCACCCCCAAAATCATGACCGTTCCAGGACACCGAAAATCATAAAAGTTAAGAATCTCAAATTTGAGAATTACAATTTTCACCCTTAAAATCATGACCGTTCTAGGACACTAAAAATTATAAAAGTTAAGAATTTCAAATTTGAGAATAACAATCGGGCGAAGCCCTAGAACCTTCGGTTCGATTTTCATTGCTTAAATCATGACCGTTCTAGGACACCGAAAACCCGGACACCGAAAAAATTATAAAAGTTGAGAATTTCAAATTCATGAATTTTATCCATCTTTCAGGTTTTTAAAATATATCATGTGACTAGCGGGACATCGGAGATGTCTTCCAGGCTTCGCCCGTTAAAAATATTTCTTTAAAAATGGATGAAACAAAAGTGGATGAAACAAAAGTGGAAGGAACTTCAGAAATGGAAGGAACCTCAAGAATATATCCTTCGTTATCATATGAAATGGATATTGCAAAACACAAAGATAGAGTACGTTATATGAAAGATAAGGAATCGCAATTATTACTTAGATTAGAACATTATAATAAATTAAGAAAGAGATGGAGTAAAGTTAAGAATGTAACACAAGGAATTGGCATATTCTTAACAATAAGTTTAGGTGCTTTAACAATTGTTATATCTTCAGGTGTTTTAGTAATTCCAGTAGTTGCTACAGCTTTAACAGGTACGGGTGTTTTTGCAACTTCACTTGCTACAATGGTAGAAAAATCTTTAATAACTAAGAAACGAAAATCATTAAAAACTAAGCATTTACATATTAAAGAAGTATATGATAAACTACATTACTACTTTCAAAGAGTATGTGATGATAATGTTATTACGTTAGATGAGATTGAAAAATTTGATCAAATAGCTAATGAAGTAAATCAAATATCATTTCAATCACAGACAGAAAAAGTTGATGATAAAAATAAAAAGGATGGTAAAATTTCTAGTGATGGTAAAACTTTTAGTGATGATAAAATTTTTTTAGAAGAGCTAAAAACTTTATTAGACAAAACTTTATTAAACAAAACTTTATTAAACAAAACTTAATACGAGAAAATTTTAAACGTGAAAACTTTAAACGTGAAAACTTTAAACGAAAAGATGTCAAACAACAAAGCAATAAAAAAATAATTTGTTCAGTAAAATGTTTTTGCTGTATACCAATGTTACCACAAAATTCAAATATTATATTTTAAAAAAATAGACAAAATTAAAGCTGATAATAAAAAATAAAATATTAAAACATTATATTTGTATATTTTTATTACTCGGTAAACAATTGTTCGATAACTCTTTCATGAATTTTTTTATCAATATTAATTGTGATAAATCCATAATCTTTTGACCAAGCATTATTACACGATTGTTTAAATTCATCTTTATCTCTTATACATAAATCTCTTAACAAATCACTTAAGTTTCTTGCATTTATTTCAAATAGTATAAATATATTTGCATTCTTTCTAATAACACTTCCATCTAATGAATACATACTTTGTGTCAAATAAAATACACTACAGTTATTATGTCTACCTCTTGTGAAATAATTTCTTTGAACTGACTGATTTCTGTCATTAACACAATCATCAAAAATTACACAATGTTTCATTGTTTTATCTAGTTTACTAGGATCTTGCATATTACCACTATCATCTATTAATTGTATTTTTATATGCTTATTTTTATTGGATTCAACTAATTGTTTATTTTTTGCTGCTTCTTCACACCACAAATTTATTTCTTCTTCATATTCAGATTTTTCGTATTCTTCGAATAGAGAAGCAATTGCTGTTTTTGTAAGATTATTTTCAAATCCATATTTTAAAAATTGATAGACGGGTTGTTCTGCCGTTGTTGTATCAATTATAAGATTGTTATAATCCAAAAAATTTGGAGTCGTTAAAATTTTAAATAATAGATATGTTTTTACACATCCTGATCTTCCACAAATAACTGACAAAACTTTATTAGATAAATTTGGATGATGATTAAATTTAAGTTTTTTTTTATTTAAAGACATTTCATTCATTTTTAAAGTAATAAATTCATCCATTATTGAATTAGTGTTTTTAGAAACAAAAAAATAAAAATAAAATTTTAATTTAAGTTTATTTTTTGTTTCTAATAATAAGATTAATAAGATTAATAAGATTAATAATGAAAATGATAAAAAAAATTAAACTTCTCTATTGTAGCGTAAAAGTTTATACCTCTCGAACGGGAGTTTATACCTCCCGTACCAAAAGATCTATCATAATCTCTTCACCTCCAAAATTTATTTCTTGTCCTTTTTCATCAGTGATTCTAATGCCAATGTTGTTAATAGTTTTTCTTGTAATAGGAAAATATATTAATGTTTGTGGAAATACATTTAATCTATAACCAATGGGTACAGTAAAAGCTGGAAAACTGAATATTAAATTTGATAATTTACCATTTATATATCCTCCTTCAATAATGTCACAATGTACAACAATTGAATTTATTTCAGTTATTTTTGGAATCTTCTCACCTAAATGATAACCTTGACTGTAAGTTTGTTTATTAAATCCTAATAGCTTTGACAATGATCTATCATGATTAAAATCAACTTGATGATTTTCGTCTAAAGTAAGAGAAAATTTATTAACTGCCGGTTCAACTGCAAAATGTAATTGTTTCTTATCTTTAAATGGTATACCTAAATGTCTCTTAATTTCATTTGATATTGTTTCAACTTCGTAAGAACCAGGAAGAAAAGTTAATATTTTCCATGTTTTGCCTTTATCAGTAGAATATCTAAATTGATCATTCACATCTTTGATAACGTTTTGAATAGTGTTAAATGTAGAGAAACTAGTCAATGCAATTTGATAATTTTTATTTTGTTCTAAATGTAGAATGGGTTCTAAATTACAAGTGTGTGATGAAGTAGTTGTTATAATTTTTAACGTCGTACTAAATTTTGATGAACCCAAAATCTCTGTTAAATTTTGTAAATGATTATTAATTTTGTCTAAATCTGCTGAACACATTTTTAAACTAAAAAATTAAATAAATATTTTTTTATGAAATATTTTTTTATAAAAAATTAGAAACAACATATTTCAGCTACGGGCGAAGCCCTAGAGGACATCAGAGATGTCCGGTTCGGGCGAAGCCCTGGAGGACATCAGAGATGTCCGGTTATACTTTTATAATCCTCTTCATTTAGAATCTTTTTTTCTAACAGTCTTTTCAATATAGCATGAATTTCATTGAATCTTGAATTATGCCCTTCTTTTATTGCAGATATTAAAATATTTAATCTATTTAGTAATTCTTGTGGATCATCTGGTAAAAATATGGTTGTTTCTGTTTTCTGTTTTTTTGTTTTCTGTTTTTCAGATAAACCTTTCCCTACTTTAACTCCCGTTGATAATAAATTTTCTAATTGTTTATAACGTCTAAGAGTTTTTACTGTGCCAACTCTATCTAATATAGTTTTATATTTTATTAGATCTTCTACAGCATAATTTTTTAAATCTGCTCCTCTTAAAAGATCAACAAAATTTCTATCTAAACTAATAGGTTTTTTATCTGGAGTAAAAATTAATCCTCGTAAAGGTTGTGGAAATATTTCTTTACCACCAAGATAAAATCTTGCAAATAATTTTTTATCTAAAAGGAAAGTAGAATGTTCGAATAACATAGATTTTGGTAATTTTTTATCTATGTTTACCTCTAATAAACCATAGTCATCTAATAGTGTTTTTAAGTACAGGATCCGCTATATCAACACGTTTTTCATTAAGTTCCTTTTCAAGAGTTTTAAATGGTTCGACAGTTTTTTCATAATCAGTTTTTACTTCTTCAGTTATTTTTAATTTATCAAACATATCAGATTGAATACCAGCTTTTGTCATTCTATGTTGAAGATGATTTTCTTTCATAATATTTCTTTGTTTTATTAATTCGTCTAATTGTTTTATTCTTTTAAAATTATCAGCTCTAACTTTATCCATTTTTTATATGATAATTTTATAATATTTTATATTTTTATATTGTTATATTGTTATACTTAGAAAATAGAAATTAGAAAATTAAAAAGGTAAAGTAGTTATTCCATCAGGTAAAATTTTTCTTTTATCATCAAATGGATCTAATGCTAATTTATGTTCTTCTTTTAAATACATTTTATGTTTTTTTGAATTAAGTCTATAATTACATGCTGTTTTAATTTCATTATTAAATAATGCATTTTTATAATCTTGAAATGTTATTTGATTAGCCACTGATGCCTTTGAAATTCCTTTTAATGTTTTATGTGTTTTAATATTTTTAGTTGTATCATAACAGTAACATTTAGATTTTAAAAATATAGCTTCTGTTATGAAATCTTCATTTCCTTCTAATTCATCTTTTACTTTACATAAATCAGAAGGATGAATAATATCTTTTATTTTATTAATTTCTTTATCAAGTGAAGAACCATATGGTACTGTTAATTCTAAGAAAATAGAATCGGTATCTGTAAAGTGTAATTTATAGTTTTTGCCATAAGCAGTTGCTAAATAATCATATATAAAACTATACATAAATAGTTTAGCTAATTCTAATATAGTGAAACCAATGAAATTAAACTTATCATGTTTTACAATGCTTCTTCTTAGATGAACAGCACAAAGTTCATCACTGAATCTAGTAGTTCTTTTATATGTAGGTTTCCTTGTTAAATTTTGAAATCTATCTCTATCATAAACTATTTCAATATTTTGTCTATTACGCACATTTTCTAAAGTCTTACCATAAAATGCATTATTCATTAATTTGAAGAAAACGTTTCCAAAATCATCTTGAATTCCTTTAGCTATTTTACGTTTTTCAATATTGAACTCTATATAATTTTTTAACCATTTAGATTTTCTATACTCTAGTTTTCGATGTATTTTGGTAGAGAATCATGCCATGATTTAAATACCAATCTAGCATTCTTCCTTCAACAACATACTTTCCTTTATTACCTTGTGTTAACATAAGTTTTTTTGTTGGTCTGTATTTTTTCGGAATTATAGATTTTTGATAATCTGAAAAATCTTCTATATTGGGAATTTTGTTTTCTGGACAGAAAGGATAATATTTTGTTGCTTCTTTTATATAATCAGGATATACTAAATCAACTTCATATACATTAACCAAAATTATTTTCACCATCATATGTTCTTTGATAAACAAGATTATTACACCATGTCATTTCAACCTGTTGGTAATTCTTGTATCATGCAAGAAGAATATAAGCTATTAAAATCATAATATAATAAATAGTTTTCTCTCATGAATTCATCAATTGCATTTTCACGTTCTACTCCTTCTCGTTTCGTTCGAAAAATTTCTAATATTTTTTCTTTTTCTTCTGGAGATAAAGGTTTCATTATTCCATATTCTTGTGGTTTTACTTTCTTATTATAACATTTAACATATCTATTACCTAAAACTGATGAAACTCCACCTCTAATTCCAGATTCAAAAAATAATAATTTATCATATGTATTTTCTTTATAATGTTTAAGTTTAACGGACTTTGTCCTAGAGCCATCGGCTTGAACACCAGTATGTTTTAATCCTGCTAGCCATGTTAAACCTGGTGTAGAATAACAATAACATGGATCTATTCCGTAATATTCTAAACACATATCACGAAAGTTTTCAAAAAGATCAGCTAGTATTAATACATCTATCTGTAGATATTTCATTGTATAATCATACATTGTTTTACAATTTAACTCTCTCCAATTTTTTTCAGCTTCTGCATAATCTTCTTCAGATAATTGTGATTGTTTTAATGTTGATTTAAATTTATTTATTGGAGGAAGTTGTTCTTCTTCCATAATTTTATTCACAGAATTAAAATCAGTCTTCGGCTGCGAACCACAGGTTTTATCTCCAGTTATATCAGTCTTCGACTGTGAAGCCTCAGGCTATGTACTCATACGGAAATATTCCTTTTAAAGGTTTTAAATTATATTTATTTAATATTTTACATTGTTCAGGTTTCAAAGTTTTTCCCATAACATCTAATGAATAAGGAGTAAAAAATCTATATGCATCTAAAATTCTAATACAACCTAATTGCATTGAAAAATATTCTTCTTCTTGTTTACATAGTACATTTATTTTTTGTTGTTGTAATTTTTCTGATGAAAATAAATCTTTCATTACTAGATGGAAATCATATTTAGAACCATTGTAGAAAATATAGAGGAACAAAGTTATATTTAAATTTGTTAGCATTAAGATTACAAGAATTATGTGCTGCACCTCTATATAATCCATTTAGATGATCATGATCTTTTACTTTATTAATATATCTAACTAAAACCTCTGCCAGTTTTATATTTATTTTAAAACATTTTCCACAGTAATAACAATTTATTTCATCATAAAATTCTTTTTCTTTCTTCATCCGTTAATGGTATCATTGGTTTATTTGTTTCAAGCAATTGTGAAAAACGTCCTTGTAATTCTTCTACTTTCTTTGTAAACATTTCTGAACTGTCTTCACCATAGTATTGTAAATATTCTGATTTAAATAATTCAGGATAATTCGAATGAATGTACATTCCCCAACATAATGGTTTTTGTTCAAATAAATATTTTTCTGTACTTTGTTCAGGTGAACTTTTTCCAGGCGCACTTTTTCCAGGCGCACTTTTTTCAGAATTATAATTTTCAGAATTATAATTTTCAGAATTATAATTTTCAGAATCGGGTGAAGCCCTGGAACTTTCCGTTCGATTTTGTGTCATATTAACATTATATGCTTCAAAATCACAATAAATAGTAAAGGGTACTTTATTTTTAAAATACCATTTATTATATTCTAAATAATCAACTTTTGGAAAAGTATTTTGAACTGCTTGTTTTCTTGACAATTTTCCAAATGTCTATTCATTTCTTCTAAAGTTCTAAAACTTGTCATACATTGAAGACAAGGAAAATTTTTATTATCTGAAGTTTTGTAAATATAGAAACATCTTTACACAATATAAAATGACCCTGATAATATAATATATTCGCTTGTGCTGGTTGTTTTGACTGTTCTAATTTTACAAATTCATCTTTATATATTTCATGTGTTACTCATCATTAATTTTTTTGTAAGATTAAATGTATTTTGATAATAATTTTGATTTAATATTTGTAAGCTGATAAATATATTCTTATCATATTGTTCTTTTATTGTTGTAGACATTTTTTTAAAGATTCATTTATTTTTTGTTTGGTTTCATTTTCTTCATTATTTAATCGGAGCGAAGCTCCTCTGGCTTTAGCCGATTCTTTATTATTTTCTTCATTTAATTTTTGAATTGTTTCTATCTTATTTTGATATTTATGGTGATATTCTTGTAGTAACATTTTTGTTTGTTGTTGATAATCTATTTTACATTTTTGTAAACTTTTATTTAAATTTTCTAATTTTTGTTGATATTCTGAAGATAAAGATGAATATTTGTAATTATAATCATCAGTACGTCCTTTATAATTATTATGATTAATCATTATTGGTGATAGTGTTTTAACAAGTTCAAATTTTTCAGTACATATTATATTTCCTTGGTAAAAAATATTATGATGCATGTAATTTCCTCTATCATTATATACTATTTCTGATTGGCAAAAATTTTTATTATTCAAATAAAATTTTTTTGAATCTGGGTAATATTAAAAGTGGAGTAATTTTACCAATAGAAACATAATTCACATTTAATTCAAAAACATTTACTTCAATTAAATTTTTATTCTTTTTATGAAACTTTAGTAACCTATTATAATCATATGGAAATTCATCTAAGCCATCAGAGAGATCAAATTCATTTATGTATTCTTTTTTATTATAATGACTTAGTCTTTCTTTATGATATTCTCCAGGATGTAAATGTGCTATAATACTCCACAGAAAACAATAATTATCTTCATTTTTTATGTTGATTAATTGTGGTGAACTGAAAGGTAAAGGAACATAACTACCACCAGTATTATTTTTATATTTATCAATTACTATTTTCTTAGATATTATTTTAACAAATCTCCAACCAGATTCACGTAACTGGGCTTCAATTATACAATTTTCTAATTTAAGTATCATCGATTCAAATATGGGTTGTATATCATTTACATTATGAATTTCTTGCGAATTTGTAAAATGTCCTTGTATTATTTCTTCAGGAATTCCATCAGGTCCATTTTTTGTATAAAGTACTTCTACATTCATATAACATTTGAAAGATTTCTTAAATATATTATAAAAGTTGGTTAGAATATCAGAAAAAGTTTTATCGGTTTCATTATATTCGACCGATTCAACCGATTCATTAAATAAATATTTATATCTGTTTACGAGAACGCTTCATCAAATTCATCTATTTCGTTAAATTCATCAGTATCGCTAAATAAATATTTTATATCTGTTACGGCTTCATCTTCACTATTAAAAAATTTTTTATATTCCGAATGTGAATAATCATCAAACATTTTTTTAACTTTTATATCAGTAGGCAATGTTTCTAGATAGTTTTTATAACTATTTAATTTTAATATATTTCCTTCATCAACTCGTTCTACATTTTGTAAATGCATTTTACTTTGTAGATGAGATTGATAACTTCTTTTTGTTTTGCAATTTTTTTTCACATAAGACACAATAAAATGTTTTCATTTTTTATTTTTTAAAGAAAAAATTTGTGTTTTAGTTTTTTTTTTAAAAAAATTTTTGTTTTAATTTTTTAGAGAAAAAAAATTCTAAATATATATAATGGAAAAATTCTAATATATCTGCAAAATCGTGCGAAGCGCGAAGCCCTAGAACCTTCGGTTTGATTATGATAAATTTGTTTAATTATTAAGTATTTCACTTACACCATTTATTAATGGTTTTATATCATTAAAAGTTTTTTTGGCTTCAACAAATGTAGATTTGGCATCAGAAAATGTAGATTTAACATCAGATATTATTGGTGTTGCTTTTCTTAAAGCGTTTCTAACATCATTTATTGCAATTTTTAAATAGTTTAATGTTTACATTATCTTGTACTCTTTTTGGTATTGGTATACCAAATTTTGCATTTAAATAATGATCAAAATAAAAATAAAATGTATCAGGAATAAAAAATTTTTAGTGGTACTTTTGCTTCAGACTCTAAAAAGATAATTATTTGCTCTATAACTTGATTTGATAAATGTTTTGTATTTGCATACATTCTAATATCAAAATCTTGAGAGTTATTATAGATTTCATGTTTGGTATCTACTAATATATTTAAATCTTTATCATATACTTGCATATGTCCACTTATGGTGGTCAACACGTAATATTCCATATTTATGATGTGTATAATATGATAAAGGCATATTCATTTTATAATTTTTGATTATTATCATTAAAGAATGCTGCATTATTTTGTTGTAGTTGTAAAAAATGTTTGAATGTGCTTTCTCTAATCTTAATTATCTACATCACAAGCTTTATGAGTAATACAACTATTTGATATTTTTGATGTCTTCCTTTTGTAAATATTTCTGACATCATTTTTTTGTTTTGCATAAACTTGCAACATCATCTAAAATTAATAAAGGATTTTTTCATTTTCAGGTTTGTACCCAGCAAAACTTTCCATATCTTTGTAACTCATCTAATTGTTTATCATTATATGACGTTTTGTAAAAAAGTTGGCCATTCAGAAGTTATGCATACAAAAAATATGTACTTTTGTTTCGTCCTTTTAATATTGGTTTATATATTTTTTTACATAAACGTAGTCTTACCACTTCACAGTTTTACCGTAAACAATGGAAATGTAAATTTTCTTGATACATTTTACCTCTGTTTAATATTTTTAATTATTAGTTTTATCCTTAATCTTATCCTCCTCAGTCTTCCATCCTTTAAAAGTTTTTATTTCTTGTTTATAAAAAATTTATTCTCTTTTGTTCCTCTGTTTAGAAAGTAACCCATTGATTTCCAATACATATAACAAGTGATAAATAAAAAATACTTAAAATAACATGCTAACAATATTTTTATTACAATGAAATTTTAAAAAATTCCAAAGACGTGATAAGATCTGATTGTGGTATTTTTTTATTAAGAACTGAATTAGGGGGGGTTTTAGTGTCTCTAAATATTTTTTATCTATATTATTATATATATTTTTAATCTATATTATTATATATATTTTTATCTTATATTAATTATTATATTTAGTATTATATATAGGATTTTCTACAATATTATTAATATCTTTGAGATTCGGATATCTTGAGGGGTTTGTGTATCTTGAAACTCAGTGTTATTCATATAATTATTTATTATTTCGTTTATTGCATTAAGAGATTTATGACGACTTAGATTACTTTTATTACTTTTATTAACTTTTAAATTATAACCGGTGAATATAAATCTTCCAAATTTTCGTTTTTATTCATTTAATATTTTTAAAATAAAAATTTAGGAATTATTATTTTTTAATTCCGGACTGCATTCTTTACACTCTTATGAGTGTTTTGTAACCTCTGTAGAACCTCCTGGAAACTGTGTTCGGACTTTTTGTTCCTGATACTCAAAAGAAGACGTATGTTCCGATACCTCTCCTCTCTTCCGGGATAATGCTTAAGAATATTTTAATAAAATAATTATTTTATTCTTTTATAAAAAAATAAATATTTTTAATATATATAAGATTTATTTTAGTTGTGAAAAATACAACTATTTTAGTTGAAATACAACTATTTTAGTATGAAAATACAACTATTTTAGTTTGAAACTAAAATAAATATATAATATAAATTATCTCTTTTGACATAAATTATTTTTTTGACATAAATTATATATTATGTTCGATCATTATGTTGATTCAAGTTTTGGACATAGTGTTACATGTCGCTGAAAATTTTACTTTAATATAATTTTTTTGACAAACCTCTACATTTAACTTTTTTCTTTTTTTAAACAATCCTTACACTGGATATTTTACTATCACTAAAAACTCTGTCTTAGGTTTAGTAATTTGACAACTTGTACATTGTCTTCCATGTAGAACTTATACAAGAATTAATACATGATTAGTAATTCCTTGAATTTGTAAAATATTCTATTACAATTACGACATAACTGGATCTTTTAATTTATCTTTTTTTTCTTTTTTAACCTCTTCTGTTTGTTCACATAATTTTTATAATATGACGTTGCAAAATTTTTTGATGTTATAATTTTTATTACATCCGGAAAATATTTTTTTGTTATTACTTTTCAACAAATTGATTTTTATTCAATATAAATTATTTTGTTGCTACCATTATTATTTTGAACCAAAAGGATTATTTTGAAACAAAAGGATATATTTTGTGCTACATTATTATTTTGTGCTAAATAATTATTATTATTTTGATAGGTGTATTTTGCCCTAGGGTTGTATTTATTCTAGCAGTCTTTTGCCTAGGTGTATTTATTCTAGCAGTTATAAAGAATTTTGTTTCTGCTATCTGAAATAAATAAATGCTTTAATTCTTTGTAATGGTTGCTGCTGACTTGAATATTATTATTATACTGAATACCTATTATTAGGTTGAATATTATTCTGAATATTAATTAGGTTGTAATTGATTCATTATCGCATACCAACATGGTGTGTTTTTCATATGAGAAGATAATAGTTGTTTGATTTAATTTTAAAAAGCGCATATTGCATACTTGACCAAATTTGAGTCATTTCCATTTTTTTTATTTTTATTAGGAAAAATTTTAAATTTTTTTTATTAATTTATGTATTTTTATTAATTTATGGTATTTTTTTATAATCAGAAAAAATTTTATTTTTATTGTTTAAACATGATGTTTACCAATGTTGGTGGAGGTGATATATATCTCCGAATAATCGTGAATTTAGAAATAGAGATAGAAAATTATATTATGAAAACTGGCAGACGTTTTATCTGGTCCATTGCATCTTTCTATTCTTCCACAACAAAATACAGGGAGTTAACAAATAAAACAATATGTTGATACACAAATCAATGACTTAAAAGAAAAATATATAAACGATGTTTTGGTTTCCGCTGGATGAAACGAATTAAAGTTGCTAAAACTTAATGACAAATCATTAAACGAAAAATTATTAAAACTTGATAAAAAGGATAGAGAGCTAGAAGCAGATATAGCAAAACTATTTAAAAAGATTTCAGAGAACAATCAAAAATTTTAATATTACTTTCTTTAAATTTAAAATCTGCCAGTCATTAAAAATAAACATCAGATAAAAATGTTTAAAAGCAACAATTAGAAGATGAAATAGAAAAACTACCTGAAAGAATTAAAAAAAATTTAAACAGTAGTTACAAACTACATTCCAAAAAGTGTTGATGAATTGAGTTCTAAAATTACTCAACAAATGAAAAAGATGAATAGAATAATAAATGAAGTAAACTCACTTAATGAAAAAGTTGATAAAATGAAAACTCTTAAAATCAATTTAGAAAATGAATTAAAGAAAAATTTACAAGAAAACTCTAAAGAAAATAAAGAACAGATAGATGCTGTTAAAAGACAATTAGATGTTCTTAAAATTAAGTTAAATGCTCTTAAAACGGCGTTGAAGATTAATCAGCAGAAAATGCAAGTTAATAGAAGAGAAATTAAAGTACATTCACACGCTGCTTGACGCAATAGATAAAAGTGCAACAGGCAATTAATAAGTTAGTTATCTCGAAGTTGTTAGATATTCATAAACGTAAATCTTTAAACAGGAGTATTGTAAATATTAAATTAAATATTTTTTACCTACAAAACAATAAAGAATCATAAAAAAATATATAAATATAATTTAAAAAATATAAATATAATTTTAAAAATATAAAATATAATTTTAAAAATAAAAAAGTATAAAATATATAACAAGTATATAATTTTAAAAATGGATAAAATTAGAGCTAATAATTTTAAAAGAATTAAACAATTAGAAGAGTTAATAAAAGAAAGAAATATTATGGAAAGAAAATCATAGAATAAAATGAATGATTGATTGCAGGTCTTGGTTCCTGATAAAGTTAAACCCAAAAAAAAACGCAATCTGCAAAAGTTAAGAACAAAAAATAAACATTTTTTTTTATAATGGACATCGGTTCATGGGTCAACGGAGATGTCTTCCAGGGCTTCACCCGCATTTATATTTTTCCCAAAAAGTCAAATTTATTACTAACAAATGCCTATAATTTATAAAACCACAATCTTAACATTTTGCTTCAAATCAAAAAATTGCTCATGAACACGTATGAATCCTGTTTATCATTTGATAATAGAGAAACAGTGCGGAACAGAAAAGTTCTAGGCACCGCAGGTGCCGTCCAAAAAAAGAAGGGGATGGCATCTTTTCTGGTATTGGTAGTATCGTTAACTTAATTAAAAAAATAATAAAGATTTGATTACATTGCTGCAAAAGGAGCAGCTGCTATAGGTAGTACAGCTAGTGCAATATCAAATGCTGTTAAATCACAAAACGAATTAAATTAAAACAACTAGAAGCTATTCGTAAACTCAAGAAATAGATTCTGAAAGAACTAAAAAATTAAAAAAACTTTCAGATGAAACAAAAAACAAAATTGCTAACATAGCTGTAGAGGGTAATTAGTAAACAAAAAATGAAAAAAAACAATTGAAGAAAATAAGAGGTGGGGGAAATGGCTCAGCGTGAGCAGCAACCTTCTTGTCTAACCAGCAAAGCTTTGTGTGCGGAGCTGGGTTCTAGCAAAAATTCTAAAATTATTATTTAGTAAAATTAGTTAAAATTCTTAAAAGTATAGTTATAAAATTTTTTTTTCTATCTTGTGAGAAAAACAAAAAGTCAAATTATTTCTTATAAAAATGTCTTCGCTTATCGAAAATAAATTTTAGATTAGATGATCCCCCGTTCACCAGTTACAAT